>CM065693.1:5970695-5988195 GCA_017654935.2 Phymorhynchus buccinoides
AGAGAATATAAGTATTAAATGCTCGAGAGTTTAACTATCCCAGGTCAGTCCTTTTATGTTCAAATCTGATAAAATAGAGAATATAAGTATTACATGCCCGAGAGTTTGACTATCCTAGGTCAGTCCTTTTTTGTGTTAAAATCTCATATATGAGAGACATATGTATTAAATGCTCGAGACTATACGTTTCTTGCTTTGTCTGTCTGTCTATATTCTATATTCTCTCTCAAGCGTAAGCGGATATCTTTCAGGCTAAGTATTTTCTACTCTGTAAATATTTGCATTGTAATCTATCTCTCTCTCTCTCTCTCTCTCTCTCTCTCTCTCTCTCTCTCTCTCTCTCTCTCTCTCTCTCTCTCTCTCTATCTCCCCCCCCCTCTTTCTTAACACTTCTAACTATACCCTGCCCACCTCCCGTTTTTATAAGCAAATTAAAGAAGCAAAATAGAAAAATAATAAAACAAAAAGCACTACATGTTACTCACAACGTGAGCCGCTACATCAGTCCAGCCGTTTCCACAGACGAAGCCGGTCGTTTGTTTGTAGAAAATGTTCACTTGTCCTGCTTTGTGGCTGCTGCTGCCTGCAGGCTTCATGTCTAGGCTGTATTTGTCTGTTGGAAAATCATCATCGTCATCATCATCATCGTCATCGTCGTCATCATCATCGTCATCGTCATTGAACGTATCATCATCATCATCGTCGTCGTCATTTTCATCATCCTGCTCTTCAGAATCGTCCCGTCGTCGTCAGCATCGTTCATCATCATTATGTCTAGGTTATGCTTTTCTGTTAATAGTAATTATTGCCATTAACATCATCATCATCATCATCATCACCATCATCATTGCATTCAGATTACATTTTTATGTTAACATTATTTAAAATATTATTATGATTATCATTGTCGTGATTATGATTGCTATCATCGTCATCATCATCATCATCATCACCATCATCTTCATCATCATCGTCGTCGCATTCAGATTACATGTTTATGTTAACATTATTTAAAATATTATTATGATTATCATTGTCGTGATTATGATTGCTATCATCGTCATCATCCGTATAGTCCTCATGGGTGATGTTTGGAAACCTTCCCCGACTCTAGCTGTCATCAAATCCTTTGGGGCCGAGAGAGTGTAAGCATACTCATCTCCGATGTAAACAAATTCTAACCCAGACTTCTAAAACAGCAGGGCTTAGTCCCCTCTGCTGTCTGACAGACATAGTCGGCAACGACAGATGGACACACACACACACACACACACACACACACACACACACACACACACACACACACACACACACACACACACACACACACACACACACACACGTGTGTGGTTTGTGAATGTTCATGTTCTGCTTGGTTATGATTTGATGTCTGTTTTGTTATGGATGGCTTGATGTAAAAGAACAGCAGAATGTAATGCTTATTCGATGTCCATCTGGAAATAAAACTTTGACTTTGACTTTGACGAACCTTGGCTAGTTTCCGTGTCGAAGCAGGACACAGCGGCGTAGTCAGAGGTGTAGGCGGCGCAGGTGTCGTGCCCGGTGGAGTTGGTGGGGCAGTCCCACACGCTTTCCTCAGTGCCCACACAGTTGAGGCCAGTCAGGGAAGAGGTCACGCCTTGGTACTTGTAGCCTGACCCGTACACCCCTCTAGGGAGAGCGTAGCCCTGAGAGAGAGAAATGGGGATCATATATCAACACTGGGCCAATAGCAGACCGTTTACACAAGTCTTGAGTAGTCTGGTAAGCTGAAATGAGTAGTTTTGGTGCAAAATGAGAAGTTTTACTCATTAAACCATCAAACAATGTTCACTCAAAATGAGTAGTTAGAGCATTAGTTTCAATTTTGAAGAGTAGTAGAGGACCACATTGAGCAGAATACTACTCGAAAAGAGTAGAGTAAACAGGACTGCAATAGTATAGTCAAAGTGAAAGCTACAGGCCAGTCTGGGAAGAGGTCACGCCTTGGTACTTGTAGACTGACCCGTACACCCCTCTAGGGAGAGCGTAGCCCTGAGAGAGAAATGGGGATCATATATCAACACTGGGCCAATAGCATAGTGAAAATGAAAGCTTCAGGCCAGTCAGGGGAGACGACCGCTCCTGGGTTCTTGTACACTGTGCCTTATCTAGGGGGAGTGTAGCCCTGCAGTGAATTCAAACACAAGCATGGTGAAGGTTGGGGCCAACAATAACAAGTGAAAAAGACCTGGAACTGGTACATAGGACACGTGTATTCATACAGACAGTGGGTCGATTCTGGAGACACTGCTATACCAGGTCGGCCCCGAACGCGCTCTCTAGGTGGGAACAACCCGAATTTCACAGAGACGCCTCTGTGACTATAAAGTACCTAATACCTAATACCTGAACTGAGTAAAACACTTCCACATGATTGTGAACTCTAATCTCGTTTCCATTTCAGTGCTGCCCACTGTGCGTCTTGTCTTTAAAAAAAATTGGTCAAGAAGGTTGGGGCTGTGCCGGTCCGGGTTTGTCCCCGGGGGTCGCCACGGTAGCCGGATTGGGCTGACTGGAGCCATGAAACGCTGGGGAGATCTCTATGTTTTTAGTTCATTTCTTTTCAGTTGCTTCTTTCATTTTGTTTTATCCACAACACGCTGCATAATTATCCAGTTGGATAGGTCAGCGTTACGAGTCAGATTCAGATTCAGATTCAGTCAACATTTGCTATCGTTTTCTGTTGAAATGTGAACGTACACGAAACGTCGGACGTCCCACCGCTCAGGTACTATTCCCTTCAGCAAACTGTCCGCAGCTATTGACCTCAAAAGTACAGCAGTCACTACTTCACCCAGACCTGTTTACCCCCTGCACAAGTCTTGAGTAGTCCGGATAGCTGAAATGAGTAGCTTTGGTGCAAAATGTGTAGTTTTATTCATTAAACCATCAAACAATGTTCATCGAAAATGAGTAGCAATCAAGAATCAAAGAGCATTATTTTCAATTTTGAAGAGTAGTAGAGGTCCAAATTGAGTAGAATGCTACTGGAAAAGAGTAGAGTCACCAGGTCTGCCTCCCTGATCAGAGTTGGGGCCAACAGTATAAAGAGAACGAGAGCCACGGGCCCGTCCAGGGAAGACACCACCGCTCCGCGCTTTGCATCCGGTGCCTTACACCACCCCTTTACAAAATGCGCATTACCCCTTGTGTTCAATGCCCCCCGAAGACGGAGTGTGGCTGCCCGCGTAGAGGGGTACTACAAAACCGGTCACACACGTTAATGTTCTCATCCCTAGCTGATGGGTGCGCTTGTACCATAGTGTTCAAGTGCTTCCGCGGTTGGGATGATCCCTGGAGTCTTTTAGCCAGGGTAAGCTAACAACGACAACAAGAACCATCGCGTTTCTGTGTTTAGCCAGTGCCACACGCGTGTATAATCGTATGGGGAAGTGATGCGATTTTGACGATGCGAATCATGAACCACGTGGAATATTTATGTCTAAAAATAGTTCTGCCATTTTCGCTCACTATTCTCAAGTAGACCCAATACATGAATTTCCCCCAGAGAGCGCGTCGCCGCAAGCGCAGCGCCTACCCATGTTTGGGAGGAAGGGGGGGGGGGGGGCAGGATGAGAAGGGGGTAGGGACAGATTTGGGAAACCTATCAATTTGGTCATACCAGGCAGCGGGATTTATCCCTGCTTTTACCGACTTTCAAAACTGGCGTGGGATTTTAAAGCGCGTAAAGCGCACGGGTCAGACTAGCTTTAAAGTCTCCATCCGAAGGACTCGACGCTCAGTTCGGTTTTCCTGTCGAACTAGAAAGAAAGGGCGATCGAGGCCGGGATTCGAACCCGGGTCACTTAAGTTGCAGTAACGCATTGTGGCGCCGGATTTTCTGAGCACTTACGTTGTCAAAGCCGACGGTCTTGCAGACGACCTTGGCGTCGTTGTTGTCGAAATCCAGGTCACAGATCTTACCCAGCTCCACCTTAGTGTGCTGGTCATACATCACCACCATCCCGCTCTTGTGGTTGGTCCCGTATCGCAGGTCAACTGGTAACAACGCACGCGCGCGCACACGAACGCATACAGACAAACAGACATACAGACAGACACAAGCATCAAAATAATCACCAAACATTGCAAACGTCTTCCAAGAGAGAGGCAAGGAGAGAGGATAATAGTAAATTAAAGAAAGGTAAGGTAACTCTCTCTCTGATAGTGAGGCTAAGAGAGAGGATATAGTGAAATGAATAAGGGGAAGGAACTTCTCGTAAATTAACTCCCTTTTTTACCAAAGTTATTTATGGCACCGATTCGCCTGCAAAGTGAAAGTAGTTGCCACAACAATACAGACCCAAGTTCTTCCTTGACAAACGCCATATTTGTGTGTGTGTATGTGTGTGTGTGTGGGTGTGGGGTGGGTTCTTTCTTTTTTTAAGGATGAACTTGGGTCTGTATTGTTGTGGCAACTACTTTCACTTTGCAGGCGATTCGGTGCCATAAATAACTTTGGCAAAAAAAGGGAGTTAATTTACGAGAAGTTCCTTCCCATTATTCATTTTTCTGTCTGTAATTAACTCCCTTCGCCAAAGTTATTTACGGCACCAAGTCGCCTAGCAAAGCAAGGTCCTAGAGAATAAAATCAGTTAAAGTGAGATTCTCTCTAGACAGATCTCAACAACAACGAAAACAAAGGAACCATAAGTCAGGCGAGTCCACAAGAGGAGACACAAGTTGCATGAATCAAACGCATTCTATAGTTGGGTTTGCATAACTGCGTATTGAAAAGGCAACATCCCACAACAAGAACAAAAAGAGTATCACTATATTCCAACGATATCTAGAGCGTTAAGACGCTATATCAACCAAAGAATCGGCACAATAACCAAATAATCGACACGGCACATTTTCACCCCACCCGCCCAATTGGCACATTTTCTGCTCCAGTGACTATGACCTTTGACCAATGACCTTCATCTTCTAACTTGGACTAGATATCCTAACTACCTATGGGCATGCACAATGTGAGTCTCTTAGGCCCCTCCGTTCAAATGTCATCGTGTTCACATACACACATAGTCAGCCAGTCAATCAGCCAGGAATAAACAAACGTCATATATATATATATATATGTGTGTGTGTGTGTGTGTGTGTGTGTGTGTGTGTGTGTGTGTGTGTGTGTGTGTGTGTGTGTGTGTGTGTGTGTGTGTGTGTGAAGTCAAGTCAAGTCAAAATGATCTTTATTGACGATAAAAGAATAATCATGATAAAGCTTTTTTTTACATCCTGTCGTCATGAATTAATAAGAAAAACAATTAAGGCAAATAAATAAGAAACATAAAGTGGAGAAAAATCAACCACAATCAATAATCATGGGGGAAATACATACACTTCATACAAGCACAATACACTGATTATGTATAAAATATGGACACATGTACTCATGTTTTTACTGAGAACATTACACGCTTCGCATAGCGGCTGGTACCCACATCACTGACTATCATTGAAGCAGGACACGGCAGCCTGCTGATCACTAGTGTCACGGGTATCCGCGGACCTCTTCCATTAAGTGAACACTGATAACACCTATAACAACAACAGTGCTGACAACACAGCTACTACTAGGCACAGTGCTAGGTCCAATAGGTGTAGAGTGGCACAGAGGTAGCGCGTTTGCCTCGTATACAATAAAACCCGAGTTCGAACCTGGGTACAGGGGATTTTTCCTCTCACTTTGCACTAGGCCTTACGGTCTGAACGTGGAGCCTTTCGGATGAGACGATAAACAGAGGTCCCATGTGCCCATTCGCTTAGTACACGCTAAACCCAGTGGCAACGAAAAAGTTGTCATTTGGTCAACATTTACCCCCCCCCCCTCTTTCCTTCCTCATCAGCCACACAAAAATCGCATGCAAAAGAAACGTGCAGCGCGCCTCTGACTGCGACACGGTCTCCAGGCGGGAGCAACCCGAATTCCACAGAGATGCCTCCGGGACGACAAATACTAATGCTGCTGAAATTACTGACCGACGTCGATGCAGGCCACGGCAGCCTGTTCATCACTGGTGCCACAGGTCTCTGTGCTGCTCCTCCATTCACTGTCGCACTGGAACAGGCTGGTGTCGTCTGCCTCGCACTTCAGGTCACTCAGAAACACCGGTCCCGTCACGGGAGAATCTCTGTCGCCTTTCAGTACCTGTACTCACAGATAATGAACATAATATATATTTATGATAAATGCATTGCATATCAAATCGTGTAGGTATATACACATTCAGAGAAATGTCACACTGCAACGGGTTCGTGTCGTCTGCTTCACACTTTGGGTGACTCAGAAATACCGGACCAGTTACAGGAGACTCAAACTAAAAGTTACAGGAGACTCTCTGTCGCCTTTCAGCACCTTGCAGACAAAAAACCCACCCGCCTGTATGAATACATGAACACAGAGATAGAATGTAGTGCGTGGGTGAAAGTGAAGCATTCTCTCAATCCTGAAATGAAACCTTTCAATGTTCTCCGAATCTTCCCATTCCTGAAGTGGTGACCGCATTACAAACTAGAGAGTGAAATGCTAGACCAACCAGCCGCGTGGCAGCATTTTCGGGTCCAGTGACTTTGACCTTTGACCAATGACCTTCATGTTCAAACACGGCCTAGATATCCTAACTACCTACATGTATGCAAAGTTTCAGTATCCTGCGTGCCTCCGTTCAAACGCTTTCAATATCATGGTAACATGGCTTGTCAGCCAGCGTGGAACAGACAGACAGCCCTGACTACATTAACCAGCTTCGCTCGCGGCTGGTAATGAACCTCTATTTCATAACGGTAACAGAGAGAGAGAGAGAGAGAGAGAGAGAGAGGAGAGAGAGAGAGAGAGAGAGAGAGAGAGAGAGAGAGAGAGAGAGAGAGAGAGAGAGAGAGAGAGAGAGAGAGAGAGAGAGAGAGAGAGAGAGAGAGAGAGAGAGAGAGAGAGAGAGAGAGAGAGTGAGAGAGACGGACACACAGATAGAGACAGATAGAGACAGATAGAGAGAAAGAGGCAACAGAGAGAAAAACCTAACAAAAAGCCACCAAAGTACCTGTACTCACAGATAATGAACATAATATATATTTATGATAAATGCATTGCATATCAAATCGTGTAGGTATATACACATTCAGAGAAATGTCACACTGGAACGGGTTCGTGTCGTCTGCTTCACACTTTGGGTGACTCAGAAACACCGGACCAGTTACAGGAGACTCAAACTAAAAGTTACAGGAGACTCTCTGTCGCCTTTCAGCACCTTGCAGACAAAAAACCCACCCGCCTGTATGAATACATGAACACAGAGATAGAATGTAGTGCGTGGGTGAAAGTGAAGCATTCTCTCAATCCTGAAATGAAACCTTTCAATGTTCTCCGAATCTTCCCATTCCTGAAGTGGTGACCGCATTACAAACTAGAGCGTGAAATGCTAGACGAACCAGCCGCGTGGCAGCATTTTCGGGTCCAGTGACTTTGACCTTTGACCAATGACCTTCATGTTCAAACATGGCCTGGATATCCTAACTACCTACATGTATGCAAAGTTTCAGTATCCTGCGTGCCTCCGTTCAAACGCTTTCAATATCATGGTAACATGGCTTGTCAGCCAGCGTGGAACAGACAGACAGCCCTGACTACATTAACCAGCTTCGCTCGCGGCTGGTAATGAACCTCTATTTCACAACGGTAACAGAGAGAGAGAGAGAGAGAGAGAGAGAGAGAGAGAGAGAGAGAGAGAGAGAGAGAGAGGAGAGAAGAGAGAGAGAGAGAGAGAGAGAGAGAGAGAGAGAGAGAGAGAGAGAGAGAGAGAGAGAGAGACAGAGAGAGGGAGAGAGACGGACACACAGATAGAGACAGATAGAGACAGATAGAGAGAAAGAGGCAACAGAGAGAAAAACCTAACAAAAAGCCACCAAAAAACAGCACGACACAAGACTTGCCCTCCTCAAACACATGCAGATTACATGCTGGCTTACTTTCCTCACAGCCAGTAAAGCGCGTTTCTCTCTGTGGTCTCCCTCTAAACGTGATTTTGTTAGGGCAGCAGACACTGGAACGTACACACATCGCCCTGCCTGCTTTCAGCCCTTCAGCTAGGACCTAGAACACCAGGTGCTCAGCAGCATTTTCGGCTCCAGTGACCTTGACCTGCCCTTTACGTTCAAAACTGGCCTAGATATTATAAGTAACTATCCGCATGTACACTGTGAGAGTCCAAGGTTCCTCCATTCAAACGTTATCGTGCCAGGTGCTTGGCAGCATTTTCGGCTCCAGTGACCTTGATCTTTGACCTATGACCTTCCTTTTTTTAAAACTTGGCCTATATATCTTTAATACCTATCCGCGTGCAACATTGGAGTGTCCTAGGTCTCAAATTGGAGACTATGCCTTGCTCTACAAGTCATTTTGAACAGGAAAGGGAGAGGGGCGGGGGTCAAGACTTTAGCTGCAACACTGAAATGTTTCATAAGGCATAGACAGGGGGAAAGGAACAGATCTAGTTGTTTTTACTCCTTGTTAAATACAAAACAATTCAAATTCAAGAACAATCATCAAAGTACTGAACATTTACCCCAAACTTCGGCAATACTGTGTCCAGCTAGATATCTACCAAACATTGACAATTTATTGAGATATCGGACCCATCTCGATTTACAAAATATAATTCATAGCAAAAATCAACAACAAACTAGCAAGGTCACGAATATCAAAAGGAACCTTTCCATATACGAAGCCTACTTTTCTACCAAGTTTGATTGAAACCCGTCCAGTAGTTTTTTTAAGAAAATGGATACACAAACACACACACAGAGACACGACCTGTCGCATTACAAGCAAACAACCATTCGAACACTTGTACTTTATTAGTATAGATAGGTACCTCACCTTGGCTTAAGGCTGTGTCAGACCAATTGACATAGGCTAGAACACCAAGGCTACAACAAAATGTGGTTATGCTACGCATAGTTAATGTGGGGATTGTCATTAGCCACGAAAAGCTCCTAGCATAACATCATCAGTCTCCAAAATCCTCCGAAGTCTAAGTGTGGCTGCCCACGTGATGGGGTAATAAGAAACGGTCACACACGTAATGTTCTCAACCCTAGCTGGTGCATTTATACCAAAATGTTCAAGAGCTTCGGCTGTTGGGATGATCCCTGGAGTCTTTTAGCCAGGGTACGTCAACAACAACAACATAACACCAATTGTTGCTTAGTCTTTGTTTTGATTTGAGAAAGTAAAATGTGTAACGGATGTCAAAACACACACACACACACGCACGCACGCACGCACACACACACACACACACACACACACACACACACACACACACACACACACACACACACACACACACACACACACACACACACACTCACACACACACACACACACACACACACACACACTCACACACACACACACACACACACACACACACACACACACACACACACACACACACACACACACACACACACACACACACACACACACACACACACACACACACACACACACACACACACACACAACAACAACAACAACAACAACAACAACAACAACAAAAGTAATAACTTGTATAAAAAAAAGACTGCAGAAATACAAAAAGCATAACCCCCATTGCATATTATTTGCAGACTTTCTTTTTTAACACAAGTTCTTAGTTTTCGCAATAACTTCAATAATAAGTCAATGGACTATCTAAAGATACTCCGTTCTGACTCTAAGCCATCGACTCTCATAGATACCTTTCCGCTGGTTGTCCCCAGGGTTTTGCAGGCCACAGCAACAGCAACAGACAACTCACCACCACCACCACCAACAACAACAGATACCTTTCCGCTGGTTGTCCCCAGGGTTTTGCAGGCAACAGCAACAGCAACAACACCACCACCACCACCAACAACAGATAGATACCTTTCCGCTGGTTGTCCCCAGGGTTTTGCAGGCCACAGCAACAGCAACAGCAACAGCAACAACACCACCACCACCACAACAGATAGATACCTTTCCGCTGGTTTTCCCCAGGGTTTTGCAGGCAACAGCAACAGCAACAGCAACAACACCACCACCACCAACAACAACAACAGATACCTTTCCGCTGGTTTTCCCCAGGGTTTTGCAGGCCACAGCGGCATCCGTGTCGTCGAAATTGTTGCCACACACTTTGCCCGACTCTCCGTCTCGAGTGACCTTTAGCAGGCCGTAGTGTAGGTCCGGGTCAGACAGCTCCACTGGTTTTCCCCAGTCAGGCCCAGCGGCATGTGCATCGAAATTGTTGCCACACACTTTGTCTCCGTTCGAGTGACCTTTAGCAGGCCGTTATTAGGCTCCACAGTCAGCCCTGTGCATCAACAGTCGTTGACATTAGGTACTTTATACTCACCTCTCTGTGAAATCGGGTTGCTCCCACCTGGAGAGGGCGTCGCAGCCAGAGGCGCGCCACCCATTAAAAAAAAAAATTTGCATGCGATTTTTTTGTCTGTGATTGATGAGGAAGGAAGGAAGGGTGGGTAAATTTTGACCAAATGACAACTTTTCAGTTGCCACTTTTTTTAAAGACCCACCACGTTGTCCACATGGGTTTTCCCTCTTAACGGCAAGAAATCTTAAGTGCTAAGAGGGAATGTGCACGTGACGTGGGGGGTCTTTAACACATGGGACGGGACCTCGGTTTATCGTCTCATCCGAAAGACTCCACATTCATACCGTAAGGCCTAGTGCAAAGTGAGAAGAAAAATCCCCTGTACCCAGGTTCGAACTCGGGTTTACTTGACACGAAGCGAACGCGTTACCACTGTGCCACTCTACACTCTACACATGTGCAACATTATATCATTTGCAGACCTGTTTACCCCCTACACAAGTCTTGAGTAGTCTGGGTCGCTGAAATGAGAGTTTGGGTGCAAAATGTGTAGTTGTATTCATTAAACCATCAAACAATGTTCACTGAAAATGAGTAGTAATCAAGAATTAAAGAGCATTATTTTCAGTTTTGAAGAGTAGTAGAGGTCCAAATTGAGTAGAATACTACTCAAAAAGAGTAGAGTAAACAGGTCTGCATTTGCTTTATTTATGCCACCAAAAGTCACACACGCACGCACGCACGCACGCACGCACGCACGCACGCACGCACGCACGCACGCACGCACGCACACACACACACACACACACACACACACACACACACACACACACACACACACACACACACACACACACACACACACACAGAGACAAATGCTGTTCACACGTGCAAATATACATTTAAGATCAATCATATTTACTTATCAAACACGACCACCCAAACTTCAGGCTAAAGTCCACCAAAAATTAAAGACCCACCCAAGCTTCAGGCTAAAATCCACCAAAAATTCAAGACCCACTCAAACATTAGGCTAATGTCGTCCAAAAATTAAAGACCCACCCAAACTTCAGACTAATTTCCACCAAAAAATTAAAGACCCACTCAAACTTCAGGCTAAATGTCCACCCCCAAAAAAAGACCCACCCGTTTGATAACAGGTGACGTAGGGGCTCTCTGGACAAGTGGAGATTTGAGGCGGGCCCCATGCGGGGATGGTACATTGGTCCAGGGAAGTTTCGTTGCCGAAACAGGTGATCTGGTTGATCCAGACAGGGTTGGAAGCGCGGAAGGGGGCACTCCCTGACGTGCCGTATTTGTGAGGCATCCCTCCTCCGTTGAAGCCCAGCATCTTACAGAACACCTGGGAATAACAGAAAATGACATGAATAATCTAGAAGGCCACTTACTAAAATTATACGTCTCTCTCTCTCTCTCTCTCTCTCTCTCTCTCTCTCTCTCTCTCTGTAGGCTTAAAATCCCCAACAACATTCATTTATAAATCAAAGACAATATAGACATGGCGCTGCACTAGCAACAACGCTCTCTCCTGGAGAGGACATCCCGTGATTCGCATAAATGATTCTCTGTATAACAACAGAACAACAAAACAAGCGATAGTAGACAATGGAACGCGTTCATCTCGTGTCTTAAGCATTCAGATTCCTTAAATCCCTTTCAACGCCAACCATCTTTCAGCTAAAAGTTTCCATTAAACTTACCTGGGTAGAGAAAAGATTATGCCTGCAATATTGGGGATTCCTCTGTGCCATGTATACAAAATAGGGCCTGTCCTTACCTCCCCAAATGAAGAACACAAGGACAGTGGTAAACCAGACCCTCAGTTGATGCCTTTCAGTGACATGGGTGTGAACTAATTGTGGTGCCAAGAGGCGACAGTGGCGATGAAAGGGAAACGCATGAACACACAAAACACATTAACACACACCATCACACCACGTTTATTCTTCCAATCGAAGATGGGTAATCAAGTTACTTTAAAGACCCACCAGATCACGCGTCAAAATCACGGCTTTCACGTGTTTTCCCTCTTATAGCTGGAAAGAAATCTTGTTTTGACCAGGTCTCACTACCATACAAATGCCCACGAATTCAAAGAAATAAATCATTTTAAAGAGCAGCCTCAATTTGAACATGGGGGCATTTCCATATGGGTCACAGCTACCCAGAAAAAACCAAGGGACTTAATCGTGGCGCGTCTGTGTATCTTTAAACTTTTACTACGTGGAAATACAAGGGTGTCTTCCAGAACAAGACTGGTTCCAGCCTGCAAACAGTTCTGTGCTAGCAACTTCCAATCTATCACTTGCTTTAGATCTACATTTTCGTACTGCCGTCTGAAAATAATTGGCCCAATTCCTGCCTTTCTTTTTTCTAAAACAATCTGTGAAACATTGTTTTAGCTTATCCAAAGCCCGAATGTGACGGCTGAAGGCCCTTCAGGCAGCGAGGATTCCAGACACCGAAGACAGGACACACATGCGAACCCTACCCACAATTACCAAAGAAGAAGAAGAAGAAGGAGGAGGAGGAAGAGGAGGAGGAGGAGGAGAAGAAGGAGGAGAAGGAGGAGGAGGAGGAGGAGAAGAATAAGAAGGAGGAGGAGGAGGAGGAGGAGGAGAAGAAGAAGAAGAAGGAGGAGGAGGAGGAGGAGGAGGAGAAGAAGAAGAAGGAAGGAGAAGAAGGAGGAGGAGGAGGAGGAAGGAGGAGGAGAAGGAGGAGGAGGAGGAGGAGAAGGAGGAGGAGAAGGAGGAGGAAGAAGGAGGAGGAGGAGAAGGAAGAGAAGGAGGAGGAGGAGGAGGAGGAGGAGGAGAAGAAGGAGGAGGAGGAGGAGAAGAAGGAGGAGGAGGAGGAGGAGAAGAAGGAGGAGGAGGAGAAGAAGGAGGAGGAAGAGGAGGAGGAGGAGGAGGAGGAGAGAAGGAGGAGGAGGAGGAGGAGGAGGAGAGGAGGAGGAGGAGGGAGAGGAGAAGAAGAAGGAGGAGGAGGAAGAGGAGGAGGAGGAGGAGAAGAGGAGGAGAAGGAAGGAGGAGGAGGAGGAGGAGAAGAAGAAGAAGGAGGAAGAGGAGGAGGAGGAGGAGAAGAAGAAGAAGAGGAGGAGGAGGAGGAGAAGAAGAAGAAGGAGGAGGAGAGGAGGAGAAGAAGAAGGAGGAGGAGGAGGAGGAGGAGGAGAAGAAAGAGAGGAGAAGAGAAGAAGAAGAAGGAGGAAGAGGAGGAGGAGAAGAAGGAGGAGGAGGAGAAGAAGAAGGAGGAGGAGGAGGAGAAGAAGAAGAAGGAGGAGGAGGAGAAGGGGAATAAGAATAAGAAAAAGAAGACGACGAAGGAGAAAAAAGAATATAGACAGTATATAATTATATAGTATTTATGTACAATATACGTACAATTCTTTGTTAGTTTTTGTGTTAGGTGTGTAGGGCTTATTCGTTGTAGTTTGGCATACATGTTATCTCAATGTTGACGTGCAGCGCTCTGAGCTCTCAGCAAAGGGAGTAGAGCGCTCTATACATATCCATAACTATTAAAATAAAACGACAGAAAGAACCTTGGCTATATTCTCGGTGAAGACGGTGGGACAGACGTCCCCCCAGTAGCCGTGGTGGCGGACTTGCATTCTTCCCCAGCCACCAGTTGTGACGCTCCCGTCCGGCAGAATCTGTTGAGCCACGAAAGCTGCACACAAGGAGTAGGTACGTTAGCCAAAAGAAGATAAACAAATGACACATCGCCTATCTTAACCCCTTGACTGCCAGATAAAATTAAAGACAAAATCATTGGGCAAATCATGGCATGAAAAGGACAACTGATAGAACCAATCTGAGAAAATGGTCTGGGGATATTACTCTCTTGATTATGTTAGAGCAAAAACCAGCATATCAGGGTTATTCCTCTTCATCTGATGACATCATTAGTGATGTCATCAGGTCAGTATGTAATGCGTTGGTGGCAGTCAAGGGGTTAATTAACAGAAAGTCCATACGTACAAATCACCCTGAAGAGTGATAAACAATACGAGACAATCACTCCATGCTAGCCCCTCCTCCCCCCCCCCCCCCTCGTTCAACCCCCCTCCCTCTCCCCCCTCCGACCATTCCCACCAATCACATAGCGCATTAGAGGAGACAAACATGGACTGCTAGATCAGGTGTGGTATTCATGAGCGCGCACTTAAACAGTTAACACGGGTAGTAACATGTAAATTAGAAGAAACTCCCAATACGATTGGCTGTCACGATAATTTACACGTTACTTCCCGTGTTGACTGTTTAAGACGCGCTCATGAATAATGCACCAGGACACAGACGCTAACCTTGAATTGAGGGGAAGATGTGATCCTTGGATTAGAGAAGTAGCGAGCGTTTGAGCATAGCTCTCCCCGTGGGGGTACCGGGGGGTCTTTCGTAAATAGTTCCCCCACCTTCTGGAGGTTCTGTGCTTGTAACTTCCTCTAATCTGCCACTCTCTTTGACTCTGCCTTTTCCCTTTGCTTTCTATCATCAACTATCTTTCTGACTTATTGGCCCCATTCTCCTGCCTTTTCCCCCAAAAAATCTTCCAGATAATGTTTCTCCTTTGAGCTCCTCCGAAATCGGAATGTGTCGGCTGTACGCAGCGGGGAGACAAGTGAAAACTGAAAACCGGACACATATGTACCTTACCCATTGTGGCCATATGGCCTGGGAACGCAGAAGAAGAAGAAGAAGAAGAAGAGCATAGCTCTTTTTTTTAAAACATATATACATTGATGACTGCGAGGGCCGTACAGGTGTCTTGTTAAAAAAGAGAAGTTCACAAACACCATTGACTAAACTATTGTGTAACGTAGTTTGAACATTAATTATGGCAGTGCACTCACCCATATTGACACCTTGCAAGGGTGTATCGAAGCAGATGGCAGAAGCCTGGTCGCCCTGACACATCTCTTCCCCTAGTTCGTCTTTGGAGCAGTCGTCCAGCTGGCTCTCGGAGCTACCACAGTCCACACCAGTCACCACGGGGCCCATGTTGAGGCTGGTACCCCACGCCTGCCCGCTCAGCTGAAAGCATGAAACATACCAGCCGCCGTGGCGTAGTGGTTAAGTCGCGGGACTACTGGCTTGGCAGGTCATGGGTTCGAATCCCATCAGAGGCGAGGTTGGTTTTTGTTCGGTCCTCGACCAAACCCTACCCAGAGTGAGTGGCTATGGGCTGAATGGGAAGACTGAAACCACGCAGTTGAGCTTCATCCGCTTAACGGATGCGATTATGAGAGTGCTGTTCTAATTTCATGACCAACACTGCAGGTGTCTGTATTTATCGGGCCTGGTTAATGCCGGGATATCATTATGAAAGGAAGCGTAGAGTACAGCCTGTTACGTAGTCTCAGACCGATACGGAACTCCATAGCATCATCATCATCGTCATCCGCCTCATTTCCATCAATCATCCAAAATTAAAAAAATGTCTCAAATTCTGTGGCCTTGCATGCCCTGCTCTCATGGTGACCTCAGTGTTGATTACCAATCCAGTTTATGCCCTTGGTGCGTTCGGGTCAAAGTCATGGGGATCAATATGTTCTGGGAAGCTGTCGATGGACGGATGTGGTGGCGCCCTCGGAGGAGGACCTCACTCACGCTGGTTCGACTTAAAACATTATTGTCGTCAGTAGGGGGCTTAGTAGGCGGTGTCCTGCGTACAGGCTCCACTGAACTCCACTGAAGTGACTCTGCAGCAGTGCAGTGTCTCCTCGGTTGGTTGCCTCCTGACGGCCTAACTTAGATTCGCTCCCCTTGGACTGCTGGTTTCGGATTCTGCGACTTGAACAAGCCGGGGTGTGGCTGCGAGTTGGGACTCGGAATGAGCGGCGTGATAACACCGTTGTACATTGTGCCCCCCCCCCCTACCCCGTCCCCATTAACTGATTAAGGACATGCACTTTGATGTAAGAATGTCACCTCATATGGGTCAAAGCCTGGATCAGTAAACCATTCGCATTCTCTCTCTCTCTCTCTCTCTCTCTCTCTCTCTCTCTCTCTCTCTCTCTCTCTCTCTCTCTCTGTGCAGCATATTCATGCCTTTTCGTTTATTTTCTACACATTGTGTGTACTGCACCTCCCTCCTGCGGGGGCCTGGAACATTAAAATTGTGTTCCGTTGGGGATCAATATGTTCTGAGAAGCTGTATAACTGTATAACTGTATTGCCTTGTGTACACCTACATGTGATATGCATGGTATATGTCAATTGATTGTTTACATCTCAGTTTTATGCTTTGTTTATTTGTTTGCCTTTAAACTGCTTGTTAAATGTGTTTGGATTGATGTTGCTTTCACCTCCTACTTGTCATCAATTATTTGTTTCACTATGGTTTTTTTTTTTTTTTTTTTTTTTTTTTTTTTTTTTTTTTTTTTTTTTATTTTTTATGTATGTATAAACAATGTATATGTGTATGAGAGAGAGTCAGAGAGAGAGAGAGAGAGAGAGAGAGAGAGAGAGAGAGAGAGAGAGAGAGAGAGAGAGAGAGAGAGAGAGAGAGAGAGAGAGAGAGAGAGAGTATACAAATGTTTTTTGTTTCTTAAATTTGTTTTTCTTTTATCCAAGGACAGATTGTAAGAATAGGCATCGCCTAAAATCTTTATCCTTGTCAAATAAAGTTTTCCAGTGTCCAGTGTCCAGTGTCCTCTCTCTCTCTCTCTCTCTCTCTCTCTCTCTCTCTCTCTCTCTCTCTCTCTCTCTCTCTCTCTCTCTCTCTCTCTCTCTCTCTCTCTCTCTCGTCCTCTCTCTCCATCTCAAACTCTCTCTCAAATTTCTGTTTCAAAGATTAAAAGATAAAATGTGAACGTAACCATAATAATAATAATAATAATAAATAGCTTCATTTTTTTTTTTTTTGGGGGGGGGGGGGGGGGGGGGGGGGGGCACAGCTTCGATTATTCACCTTATGATTATGCGTGTGCCTTAGTATAACACCCCCCCCCCCCCCCTTATCTCACGTTCCCTAGTTAAATAAAATTCCGTTTTTGTTTTCGTTTTTCGTTTTCTCTCTGTCTCTCTGTGTCCTTTTCCTACCTGATTCCCAGAGAGGGCCTTTCCGCTGATGAAACCCAGTTC
>CM065693.1:5998195-6000695 GCA_017654935.2 Phymorhynchus buccinoides
CTCTCTTTGACTCTGCCTTTTCCCTTTGCTCTCTGTCGTCTGCTATCTTTCTGACTTATTGGCCCATTCTCCTGCCTTTTAAACAAAAATCTTCCAAAACAATTTTCTCCTTTGAGCTACACCGAAATCGGAATGTGTCGGCTGTACGCAGCGGGGAGACCAGTGAAAACTGAAAACCGGACACATACGTATCTTACCCATTATGGCCATATGGCCTGGGAACGCAGAAGAAGAATAATAATTCCCAGTTCTATCTTCCTTGAAATTCGTCCAATGTATCTTTTCATATAGGCCTAGACGATGCCATGCTATATCATATATTATTATACGATTGTATATTTTTAAATTATAAGAATGCTTAATACGCGAAATATATAAATTTGCTTTAAATCAGTATATCAAACAATAACAATACAACAAACCCGCTGCTTCCTGTTATTTTTTCAGCATTCACACAGACAGGGAGTGAACGAGTGGAATGTCGTCTGCTTTCTAAATCTGTCACCTAGCCTAGTGATGTCCCTTTACAAATTCATTTGTTATGGTCTACAACTAGCCTGTGTGTTTGAATGAACAATAAAACACATAACGGAGAAAAAGAAGCGGAACACTCACTTTGCTCTGGTTTCCTAGAAATTAAACCATCAAAACGGCGATTCCTCCTTGGCGGAGATGCCGGAGAGAGTAGCCATTTTGGATGGGGTGGGTGGAGGTCACTCATTGTGGTTGAAGCGTTTTCTTTATTTATAGTGCAGTAAAAATAAAATGGAGCTGTTTCCTTTGTTGTGAGCGAAACTCCTTTAGATAATCTGCACGAATTTTTTTTTTAAAGAAGAAAAGGCTTGTATTTTCGTGCAAACGATTTGGTCTAAGCGCAGGCGACCATTAGAAAAGAGACGGCACACGCATTCTCTTTGGGTGAAAGAATTTGATTTCCAGCACCTCCGCCAAGGAGAAATCGCCGATTTGACGGTTTGATTTCTAGAAAACCAGAGCAAAGTGCGTGTTGCAATCTCTGTAAATGGTGTTTTCCTGGTGATCTGGACGTGTTTCTTACAAACACGCATCCGTCAGGGTGGCCCTTTAGGGGGTGGGGCTAATTCATCGAAGGTGCGAAGGACCAAGACCCCTAGGGGGGTCCGGGTGTATGCTCCCCCGGAATTTTTTTTAAATCCGAGAAACAAAATAGTGCAATCTGGGCATGAAATAAAGGACTAATGCCATTTCTGTTCATACCCCTGTTGAAACATGTTTTGAACCATTAAGTACACATCATGCTGCTTCCACACTGTCCTACAAAAGGGAACGACCATAACACATACAAATACACGTGGCAATGTCATCATATATTCCTCCTCAACTGACAAATCAAATATGTTGAACAAATAGAAGGTTTTTGAGGAAAAAGGGTGGGGGCTGCAGCCTCCTAAGCCCCCCCCCCCTCCCTCCCCCCTCCCCCCCCCCCCCCCCCCCCCCCTCCCCCCCCCTCCCCCCCCCCCCCCCCCCCCGTAGGTCCGGCCATGACTGGAAGTCTCAATCTCGAAGGACCTCTCTTGGGACATCCACATCACCCCAAAACAACACTACAACAGCTTTGTTTTATATTCAGGAAATAGTATCGTGCAGATGCGTTTCACTGTCAAAGGGAAATAACTCACCGTCTTGGGAGTTATTGTAGCAGACGGCACCCGCGGTTCCACAGTCGGAGTCGGTGTTGGGGTAAATGTCGCAGTACTCCAGCATGTCTTCGTTGCCACATTCCAGCTCTTTGTGGATAGGAAGCACACCGTCGCCGTACTGAGACCCCCACACGATCTGAACAATCAATCAAAGTTGAATCAATTAGCAATCAATGAAATAAACAAACACTCACATTGCCTGTGACAAGTGTGAACATCTAGGCTTACCATCTTTAAACGCAAGAAGATACTAAGGGATGATCTAATTCAATGCATTTCATGTTATCCAAGTCACGACAAAACAACAAGAGCAGTATTGCCTACTAACAAAGTAGGCTTAGGGGAAGACGGGGTAAAAAGCGCATGGGCGGGTAAGAAGCCCACCCCAATTATCTCACGAAATGAAGCAAATTTCAGTCTCATTTTGCCCATGAGACGAGCGTTAATGTCTAGCATTCGTCTCATGGGCAAATTTGACTGAAATTTTCTTTATTTCATGAGATAATTAGGGTGGGCGTCTTACCCGCCCATGCGCTTTTTACCCCGTCTTCCCCTATTAATCACCCCATCCACACGCACACGCACGCGCGCGCGCACACACACGCACACACGCGCACGCACACAGCACACACACACACGAACGCACGCACGCACGCACGCACACACACACACGCACACGCACACGCACGCACACACGCACACGCACACACACACACACACACACACACACACCAGGGGCGATTCGATTGGGGTGGGATGTTCCTGGGTTTCCGGAAAACCCCGCCTCTACCCACAAAAGTACCTTATACAAGGGTGAAAAG
>CM065693.1:6018195-6020695 GCA_017654935.2 Phymorhynchus buccinoides
TCTCTCTCTCCACTGTCTGTATAAAAATAGCTGCAGTGGGCTCGGCTGGGAGGCAAGCAAAGAGCCAAAGACATTGAAAAGAAAAGACTAACATCTGGTCCCTTTTCCCTATATCAGTAGTGAGGACAGAAACACTGGTTGTGTCCCTTTTAAACATCTTTATGACATAACACATCGATAGGCCAGTTGAATTCTCCGTTCAAATTCCAATCTGAGTCTTTGCATAGCCGCCATTGTGAACTACCCCACTAACGATAACTCTATCAGCCAGGCTCGCCGTAACTCTTAAGTAGTCCATCTTCCCCTTTTAGAGTCTTTGGTTATGTGTCAAGTGTTGGTTGAAATTAGCGTCCTGCAAAATAAATCGGTTTATAGCGCGTGTTTATGAACGGATGGTGTTGAAATTTTGCACGACGATAGTCACTATCACTGGTCACGCATGTTCCAAATCTCGAGTCAATGTCGGGTCTGGTTACGCCGCGGTTTGTGAAAATGTGAAGCGGCCTGTCAGCGCCCGTATCTCCGGCATTTCTGAATCGATTCGCTTCCAGTTTGGCACACGGATAGTCCCCGGCCCCGGTCATCTTCCTGCCAAATTCGAAGGCAATCGGCCCAGAGATACGGGCGCCGAGAGGCTGGCGGATGCGCGTTTCGCGCATTTGCGAAACCGCGCAAATGACACGGCCGCCTCGGTTGCCGTTGCCATCGCCCCGTTAGGGCTCACAGCAAATTTGAAGCGATTCGGTCGAAAAACGGCGGAGTTATAAGGCCCGTTTCGTGTTTCAGACACACACACACACAGACACACACACACACGGACAGTTGGCTTTTTACTATATGAATGATGATGATACCGTTATAACCAAAATGTTTCCATCAACATGACCTGACGAATGCAATGCGGGATATTTTGAAGGAGCCACATATCGAAATCAGTGGCCATAGTTTCCAAAGCTATAACTAGCTATACAGTATACATACACATATCTAGCCGTGTTTTCACAATAGTAATCACAACCAGAGAAAATGCTTAGTGGGAGACCGGCCTTAAACCTGCGCCACGCGATGCGAAGCGCTCACAACTGCGACGTGGCGATCGAAGTGCTTGGTTGACATTTAACCCATTCACCTCCCAAGACAGTTTGTACTACAATCCACAACTGATCGATCTAATCTGGCTCTTGTGTCAACTATGCCACCTTCTGCATCACAGCCTCTTCCGCCTTCATTCTCATGACGGATTCTTCTTCCCCCCCCCCTTCTTTCTCTACACCCCCCCTGATCCCCCCCCCCCTTCTTTCTCTACACCCCCCTAATCCCGCCCCCCCCCCCCCCCCGACCCTCTTTCCTTTCGCTACATTTTCTCCCTTCCCTCCCCTCCTTCCCTCCATTTTCTTCATCCGATCTCTCTGCCTGTCTGTCTGTCTCTGTCTCTCCCTGTCTCGTAGGTCTGTCTGTCTGTCTGTCTGTCTCTCTCTCTCTCTCTCTCTCTCTCTCTCTCTCTCTCTCTCTCTCTCTCTCTTTCTCATTTATATCCCCCCTTCTGTCTCCTCTGTCTCTCTCAATGCCATTCCCTCTGTCTCGTTGTGGTTCTGTGTCTGTCTGTCTGTCTGTCTGTCTGTCTGTCTGTCTCTCTATACCACTCTTTTTTCCCCCCCTTTCTTTTTCCCCCACTAGTTGCAAATACTGCATGATCTTTTTAAAAGTTATACGCCTACCATGTCTCTCCGATGTACTTTAAACTTATTTTTTGGGTGCTTGGGTCCTGTCTACAATACAACTTGTTATGCATACTCATGTTATTATAGTCCTTATTTTTTATAGTCTGTTGTTGCGCTTACTACATATTATTGTTGTGTGAAAAAGGGTGATACATGTGTGCCGTGAAAAAGGGCGATATAGGAATGTATGATGTAGCGTGCTTGCTTTCTTATATTGTGTTTATGGTGCATGGTTTCAGACTACATGTTAGTACTGTTAATTTTTCATTGTCTAATTACCTTATGTTTTATGTCGATGTGTTTATGTTAACGGCAAGTATGAAAAATGGCAATCGTCTGTCAATAATTCTACCGTTGTAAAATAAAGTTTCATTTCATTTCATTTCATTTTTCATTTCTCTCTCTCTCTCTCTCTCTCTCCCCCCCCCCCTCTCTCCTCTCTCTCTCTCTCTCTCTTCTCTCTCTCTCTCTCTCTCTCTCTCTCTCTCTCTCTCTCTCTCTCTCTCTCTCTCTCTTCTCTCTCTCTCTCTCTCTCTCTCTCTCTCTCTCTTCTCTTTTTCTCATAATAGTGTTTTTAAATATTGTTGTCATATGCTCTATTGCTGAATTATTTTCTTTTTTAATTTTTATACTATGGATGATTATGCTTCATTTTTTGTGTGTTCATCTGTTTATTAACGTACCTTCATATGATTATGTGTTTTAAGACTATATATATATTTTTTAATTAGTATCAGTTCGCTTTAACGTTTCATCTATTTGTTTGTGTATGTTAACGG
>CM065693.1:6030695-6038195 GCA_017654935.2 Phymorhynchus buccinoides
GACACTGTCTTATGTTAAAGCGGACATTGCTTTTTGTAATGCTATGTTACGTTGGATGCTATGCTATGCTATGCTATGCTATGTTATGTTATGTTATGTTATGTTATGTTATGTTATGTTATGTTAAAGCGCACGTTTGATGAACATTTTGTAGTCCTATGTTACGTTGGGTATGTTGTTATGCTATGTTATGCTATGCTATGTTATGTTATGTTATGTTATGTTATGTTATGTTATGTTATGTTATGTTATGTTATGTTACAGAGCCAGTTCTAAAGCTAAATTATTTGGTACGTTTGGTATTGAACATTTTGAGTCCTAAGTTACGTTGGGTATGTAATGTTATGTTATGCTATGTTATGTTATGTTATGTTATGTTATGTTATGTTATGTTATGTTATGTTATGTTATGTTATGTTATGTTATGCTATGTTGTGTTATGCTATGCTATGCTATGTTATGTTAGACAGAGCCAGTTCTAAAGCTAAATTATTTGGTACGTTTGGTACTGGACATTTTGAGTCCTAAGTTACGTTGGGTATGTAATGTTATGTTATGCTATGTTATGTTATGTTATGTTATGTTATGTTATGTTATGTTATGTTATGCTATGTTATGTTATGTTATGCTATGTTATGTTATGCTATGCTATGCTATGTTATGTTAGACAGAGCCAGTTCTAAAGCTAAATTATTTGGTACGTTTGGTACTGGACATTTTGAGTCCTAAGTTACGTTGGGTATGTAATGTTATGTTATGTTATGTTATGTTATGTTATGTTATGTTATGTTATGTTATGTTATGTTATGTTATGTTATGTTATGTTATGCTATGTTATGTTATGCTATGCTATGCTATGTTATGTTAGACAGAGCCAATTCTAAAGCTAAATTATTTGGTACGTTTGGTACTGGACATTTTGAGTCCTAAGTTACGTTGGGTATGTAATGTTATGTTATGCTATGTTATGTTATGTTATGTTATGTTATGTTATGCTATGCTATGTTATGTTATGTTATGTTATGTTATGCTATGCTATGTTAGAGAGAGAAAAATAGAGATTTTACGCCTTCTGAGTCAACAGACTATTTGGGGCATTTAAAATTATAAAGATCCTAGAAAAGAGGTGGATTTGGAATTGATAAGATATAGTTTGAAAGGATAAGTTATTTGTTTTAACAGAGTTTATAGAAGTTTTTAATAGCGCACAATTTTTAGAGTATAAAATTTATGTTTGTGATAAAATATTTTATTTGTAAAAGATATTTAGCTGTTTGCTTTAAGTCTGGCAGATTGGAGGAGGTCTGATTAAAAAACCCCAGGGCTACAGTTAAAATTCATGCTTTATGCACTACTGAGCATTTGTTTAAAATCCGTGTTGTGCTCTAAAGAGCTTTATTGTTAAAAAAAAGAAGATTTTTGTGTATAAGGCATAAGCCTATATACAGTTATATAAGAAATTATCTTCGTTTAAAAGATTATTTAAAAACCAAAAAGGTATTATTATGTACATCTTTATTATATACACAACTTTTACATACAAACTATTTAGTCATTTCCTAAATTAAGGATATGTGTATGACTTTAACTTTTTTTTTAATTTTTTTAACTGGATTATGAAATCTTTGATCTATTAATCTTGTCTTTAGGAACATGACATAGTGTACTTTTTCAATATAAATGAAAAAATTAAAGTTTGAAATTTTGAGATATTTATAAGTTGCGAAATTTATTATATTTTAAAAAGTTAATATTAAAAAGAGCGTGCATTATTATTATGTACATAACATTTACATACAAGTTATTTAGTGCGGTCCTAATATCCGGCCTAGTTGACTCTGTACTTTAGGACATAATGTACGTAATCTAAAAATGTTTATGTTAGGATTTATGTCCATAGTGGTGTTCTTCTGATAAAAATAGGTTAAAATTTTGTAAAAAGTCAATTTATAAGCGACAAGGTACATATTATTTTTAAGAGTTACAATTAAAATTTAGTTTATTTATGTGTCATAAGGTCATAGTCTGACCATTGGTGATAGGTCTTTTAGGTGAGCAAGTTCAGTCTTGGTCCGAGTATTATCATTTTACATTTTAAGTATTTTGTAAGTGGGGGAACATACCGCCAGAGGCCTCCAATACTGTATTAAGTTAAGTAATTTTGTTAGTTCCAACTGATCCCAAGGGGGGGTAGCAACAAAAACTCTCCCGCCCTTGATAGCATGATGGAGTCCAAGAGGTCTCAAACTTTTAGTTAATTGTGGTGATGGTAGTAAGATGAGAATAGTGAGAACGGGGATGGTTAACGACTCCTGCATGCGCGGGGCGGAGGGAGGGAGGGAGAGGGACCCCTCCTCTCCGCCCCGAGCAGTGGCAGGCCACCGCATGGGCAATCCCAAAAAGGGGGGGGAGCACAAGCGCAAAAGCGCAACGATTTACGAAAGAACCCCCCGCCGCGCGCGCCGGACACCCGTCTGTGGGGAGAAGGGACTTTAAAAACGGGTGGGCTCAACAGAGCCACTTCAGCCCCAAGGGCGCATATTTTAGTAAAAAGGGAAGAGGGGGAGGAAGGGAGCAGGAATGCAGGCAGGCGTCCGGCGCGCGCCCCGGGGGGACTCCATCCCTATTAATAAGGAAAATTTTAGTTGGTATTATACCAGGTAGTTAAATGACGACTGGCCAATTGTTTCTGCCAGCCAGATTATTGGTAACCATCCTAATTTATCATGTTTGTTCATAATATGTTTTTCATTATATACCAAGTTATTTTGTTTAAGTTTATCTATAGCAGGTTGAAGTTCATGCTTCAATTGATTACAAGGATTAAAAATATGTTCTAGACTCAGGATATCTCTGCATTTACATGCGGAGCTTCTGAATTTACAGTGAATAGAATTTGTGAAAAATCTATTGATCCTACCCTGAATGTTATAAGGGATAGGTAGGAAGAGTCCGTCTTTAATAAATTTAGTGCTCCAGGAGTGGGCCCTAGAGTAGGCATCCAACTCCTCGGCCCACCCCCGGAACGCACAACGTTTTAGGTGATTTTTAGCCTCAGAAAGGGATAATTTAATGTTGATAATCTGACCCTCAATATGTTCGGCTGCTTTTTTAGCAGCCATGTCTGCAATGTTGTTACCTTGCAGACCCAGATGGGAAAGAATCCACATAATAGTTACATCTGTACCTTTAGTTCTTATTTGATGTATTAAGTTTTGTATTTCCTGGATAATTTTTTTCCTGTTTTTAGTAAACCCTTGTAGTGCGTTCACTGAAGACAAGGAATCTGTAAGGATTGTGATTTGAAAGGGTGGTTTTGGAAAGTTGTTAATGAAAAAGCAGGCTTCGAGAATAGCCCAAAGTTCGGCACTAAATATTGAAATTTTAGAGTTT
The DNA here is from genome assembly GCA_017654935.2 of Phymorhynchus buccinoides. Classification (NCBI taxonomy): domain Eukaryota; kingdom Metazoa; phylum Mollusca; class Gastropoda; order Neogastropoda; family Raphitomidae; genus Phymorhynchus; species Phymorhynchus buccinoides. The sequence continues at coordinate 6,034,089 of CM065693.1, forward strand.
AAGCAGAAGGATTTGGTTATTTTAAGGGCTGGGATGGTGAAGGCGCAGCCTATTTGTGATTCGGAGATCTTTGAACCGTCTGTATATATCAATAGTTGGTGTTGTATTTGGGAAATTTTTTCTTTGGACGCTACCGAGAGTAGGTTTGGTTGATTTAATTTAGAATACATCTGGTGTAATGTAGTATCAAAATTTGCTGCTTCCCATTCCCAGTGTGGAATAGGGAATTTTGGGTGAGTTTCAATGTCATCTATTTCCAGGCCTGCCATAAAAAGTATTTCCCGGGAATAGTCTAATGGATTGCAGATCTTATGTGCGGTAAGTGGTTTTTGCTGTTGATAAGTTGGGTGGTTATAAAAAGGGTCTTCAAATTATGCCGAAAAACTTTGTAGTGAAAATTGATTTGTTGCGTATAATCTTGTTAGAAATGCTGATGTATTTAATTTTATGAGGTAGTTTAACGGGATCCATCCTATTACACCGTAAACTAAATTGTTAACTGCAAATTTTGGAACTCTGAGTGCAGCTTTAAGGGCTCTTAATTCTGTTGATTGTAGTCTTTGTAACAAGTTATTTGTGATATTATAGAAGACTTCCATACCATATGTTAATCGACTACGAACAAGGGCTTGTGTCAGTAGGACAAGAAATTTTGTGTTTTGAGCCCATGTTTGCGTGGAGATGATTTTAATGAAATTAGCGCCTTTTATGGCTTTTTTGCAAAGGTGGTCAATGTGGGGGGCCCAGTTAAGACGTGGTGTGAGCACTACCCCCAAAAATTTTACTTCTTTTGCCATCGGTTTTGGTTGGCCTAGTATGTTAATATTAATATTTTTTTGAGAGTAGTTATGACGGAAGCACATGAATTCACACTTGTCAGGGGACAAGGAGAATCCGTTTTTCTGTAGATACTCAATGATAAGACTTGTATTAGTTTGATGGATTTGTAAATAGATTGTGAGTGCTTTTGCACTTTTGGTGAATGCTGACGACCAGATGGCTATGTCGTCAGCATACATGGAGATTTGGCAATTTATTAGTTTTAGTTTAGAGATATCATGAATCATGATATTAAACAGGGTTGGGGCGATAATACTGCCTTGGGGAACCCCCATGTCAATTTGATGTAATTTTGACACGGAGGACCCCACTTTAACTCTTAAAGATCGTTTTTGTATAAAACTTTGTATAAAGTTAAACATATTCCCGTGAATACCGAGACTGCTGATTTTATCTAAGAGCCTCCCATGCCAAACGGAGTCATACGCCCCTTTAATATAAAAAAAGGTGGCGAGGACTTTCCTGCGTCTTGCAAAGGCTTTTTTGACATAGGAGGTTAATCTTATAACTTGTTCCATGCAGCATCTATGTTTTCGAAAACCTGCCTGGAATTTGGGGAGAACGTTATTTTTTTCCAAATAGTATTCAAGTCTGCGTTTTACGATACGTTCGTAAATTTTACCCAGATGTGGGGTGAGGGAAATGGGGCGGTAGCTAGCTGGGTCCCTAGCCGGCTTTCCAGGCTTGAGAATCCCAACTACCTGTGCCTCCTTCCAGGCCTTTGGGACTTCGCCCTCGACCCAACACCCGGAGTAAAAGTGGTGCAAGACTTTAAGAAAAGATGGGGGCAATTTCTTTATTATAGTGTAGGAGATTGGATCATCTCCTGTTGCTTTATGAGTCTTCCTAATCATATTAATGGCGGCAGCAAGCTCGGTAATTTTCAGGGGAGAATTAATAGTATGAGAATTGTCTGTAGAGTTTTCAAAATTATAACTTTTTTTCCGTTTATCCCGTTCATAAACGGGCAGCTGTTTAGTCTGGCTAGCTTTAGCAAACTGGTTGGCCAGGGCATCAGCAGTGTCAAGGTTAGAAGATGTCAATCTGTCCCCAACTAGGACACGAGTATTAGTGTAACAACCTTTATTTTGTACAAATTTAAGTCGTTTCCAGGCCTTACCTAGATCTCTGAAATCTACAATATCTTCTTTATTGAAGTAATTTAATTTCGCTTCATCTATTAAGTCATTGCATTCTTTTTCAGCCTTAGATTTTCCCTCAAAGTTTGGTCTGGTGGGGTGCAGGTCAAATTTATTGTATTTACGTTTTTTGTTTTTTAATGCTTTTTTAATGTCCTCACTCCACCAGGGTTTGCTATTAGGTTTTGAGGACAATACTATTGTAGGGATGGCTAGGTTGGCAGCTATTAAAATTTTGTGTTTGATGTTATTATAATAAACTTCTGTATTTAGGTCACTAAGATCTTCAATTGTGTGTTTAGAGAGTAGGGATTGAAATAATGGCCAATTTGCTTTTTCAAAATTGAATTTAGGTTCTGGTGGTAAGTTCGTGTTATTGGCTGTTAATTTTAGCTGTATGGAGATAGGTTTGTGGTCTGAATGGAGAGGATCAGAATAAGTATACCATTCATGGTTAATTAATAAGTTTGGGCTGGCAAGAGATAGATCAATGGCGGTTGGATAGAAGTGACGAGAAGCGTCAGGATAGTGAGTGAAGAGCCATCGTTTAACAAAATGAGTTGAGAATCGTTAATCTCATTATAGAGAGGAATATCACAGACTCTGTCTGTACCAAAGGGTTCCCAGCTGGTGTGGCGAGCATTGAAGTCACCAACAACCAGCCAGGAGTTATCTGAAGAAAGGTTAGAGAGCCAGTTAGAAGTAGGCACTTTAGAATATCCTTTGGGGTAATAGATATTTACAATGTTTAAGAATGTATTATCTACTTTGGTCTGGATCGTGGCAGAATAACGTAAGCCCTTTATGTTTGGTTCTGGGGCTAGGACTTCTATAAAGTTTAGAGTTTTGTGGATATATGTAGCTGTATAAATCTTATCTTCTTTATTGCTGACTATTGGTGGATAATGATAGCCAGTGAATTGAGGGAGTTGACTATATCTTAGACAGATAGACTGCAGACATAAGATCTGATAAGAAATTTGAGAGTTAGCTAGAAATTGGGATAGATAATCTTTAGTGGTGTTTAGGGAACGACAGTTCCACTGTAGTACATTTAGACCTTGGAACATAATAGTAGGGAGAGGATTGTACAGAATAGTAGTTGTTTAGCAGTTAAGGTGTGACTTTGGGTTTCGGTCTAGCCGAAACCAGTCTGTGTCTTGAGGTTTGTGGCGCTGGGGAGGCGCCACAGGCAATCTTGTGGCGCTGGGGAGGCGCCACAGGCAATCTCTGCTAATTGCATTATGTTTTTGGCGTTCTGGGGCTCTATGGGAAGGTCCTCAGAGTCATTAATCAGGGAAGACAAATCTTCGATTAAAGTTTTAGGCTGGTTAGTGGTTCTGGCCTGTGCCAGGCTGCGAAGGATACGGGTTATAAATGTTTCTTTGAGAGATTTATGTTTTTCTTTTTGAATGTTGACATTTATAAGCTGAGATGTTGTTGACTGGGTTTGTTTTGTCAGTGTCATGTCCATGTGTTTGGTTATTGTCGTCATTATTGTTTCAGTCATTTTCCCCAACTGTTTGGAGATAATTTCTTCTACTTTCTCCTCTGTCAATCGTTCAGAACTTCTTCTGTGTGATTTTTTCCTTTTTTTCTTTTTTTTGTGTTTGAGATCTGAGAATGGAGAAGTGGCCTGCACCATCTCCCCCGGGTCCCCCACATGTGAAGGGCCCGGAGGAGCGGGGACAGGCTGATCAGCTTCTGGTTTTGTTGTTGGTTTGAGACCTCTGGTTATGTTAGCATAAGAGTCAGCCGAACTCCCAGAGGGAATCCGCTGGACTCTCCAACTGGGGTCGACTGTGGGTAAATCTAATTTAGGTTGAATGTCCTTTTGTTCTTTTTCTGTCTGTAGACTTTGTTTGGCCCTCCTGATAGCCTCGCTGTAGGGCAAAAAAGCCTCTCCTCTGATTTTATTTGCCCTCAGTCTGAGCTGATATTGAGGGCATCCTTGATAGGCGGCAGAATGACCACCGCCACAATTAACACATTTTAAATTTTGGCTACAGTTTTTGGCTAAGTGTCCAGGGGCAGAGCACCTGGTACAAATTTCCAGTTTAGCCCTGCACTGGCCAGGACCGTGCCCATACCGAGCGCACCTGCGGCACCGTCGCACCGGGGCAACGTA
>CM065693.1:6060695-6068195 GCA_017654935.2 Phymorhynchus buccinoides
TCCACTACTACTCCTACTACTACTACTACTACTACTACTACTACTACTACTACTACTACTGCTGCTGCTGCTGCTGCTGCTGCTGCTGCTGCTGCTGCTGCTGCTGCTGCTGCTGCTGCTACTGCTACTACTACTACTACTACTACTACTACTACTACTACTACTACTACTACTACTACTACTACTACTACTACTACTACTACTACTACTACTACTACTACTACTACTACTACTACTACTACTACTACTACCACCACCACCTCTAGTACTAGTCATACAACTTTAAAGAAAAAAAAGGAGGGATGTTACAAGTTAACCACATGCATATCATATGACCGAAGTGAGCCCTGGTATTGAAACCCAGTACATTAAATTTAAGAAAACAACAACAGCAGTAACTACAAGAACGACGACGACAACAACAAGAAAAACAACAACAAGAACAACAAGCGCAACGCCGAGCGGCAGATATGCCTTTTGCCCGTTACGCCTCGTGCCTGCCCGCTCCGTCACATGCTGACCTTGACCTACCAATTTAGTAGAAATTGAGCTGTAGTGTCTAGAATATTCAGTATTACATCTACAGTAGAAAGTTAGGACTGATTCCATTGAGTATTTCACGAGAGAATGGAGGACAAAGAAAAAGGGAGACGTGTCTGCCGCTCGGCGACCTTTTGATTCCGTGATATATTTGTTGCAGTAATGCATTGTACTTTATGTACTGCATCTTCACACAAGATTTTATGAAAATCGGCCTTTTCGATCCCGAGATATAGCGCAAAGAATCAATTTTCCATTTCCGAGACCCTCTGATTTTCAGGGTCATTGATGGCTCTGCAATAATGAGAACCGCCATTAGCCAAACCACATCCATGCTAAGTTTCAACATCCTATGTTGAAAAGAACCCGAGATATAGCCAAAGACAGAATTTCGGTTTTCAAGGTCATACGCCAAGGTTGATCTTGACCATTCCTGTTCAGGTGTCTTCCTATATCTAAGGCACATCACCACACAATATTTGATAAACATCGGCCTTTTGAATCCCGAGATATAGCTCAAAGAACCAATTTTCCATTTCCGAGAACTTCCGATTATCAGGGTCTAGCGATCTCGATGACCTTGACCTTGACCTTGATCGCTCTGCAATAATCAGAACCGCAATAAGCCAAACTACATCCGTACCAAATGTCAACATCCTATGTCGAATAGAACATGAGATATAACCAAAACCAGAATTTCGGTTTTCAAGGTCATACGCCATGGTCATGACCTTGACCTTGACCATTCATGTTCCGATCCCTTCCTATGACCAAGGCACATCACCACACAAAATGCGATTCGATTTTGCCCACTCGTTCGGAAGATAGGCCTATCCTTGGGACAGACAGAACCCCCCCAAAAACCCCAACAACAACCCACCAACGACGATCGCAGACTCTTTTGCCCCCTTTGACCCTCGGCTGTGTAAACTGGGTAAACTGGGTAAACTGGGCAAAAGACGAAAACAACAGCAACATCAGCACTCAGCACAGTTGATATAAATAATAATGATAGAGGAAGCTGGTTTTCGGTGTACACACACTACTACTAAGTACTAAAGTCTGTATTCAACACAGAAGCCTTTTTCTTCTAGAATATAAGTAAAACAAAAATATGATATCTTTCTTACATACTCCAGTGCCAGGTAAGGCAGGGATGGGGGGTTTACTTTGATTTTAGAACCACCCCCTCTCTCTTTTGCAAGGAAAAAAAAGGAAAATGGAGAGTGAGAGAGAGAGAGAGAGAGAGAGAGAGAGAGAGAGAGAGAGAGAGAGAGAGAGAGAGAGAGAGAGAGAGAGAGAGAGAGAGAGAGAGAGAGAGAGAGAGAGAGAGAGAGAGACAGACACAACCACAGCCGTGACTCCTGTGGGCACTTGCCACGCAAAATGTCGTAACGACATTTTGCATCGGGGATGGCCGCGCAAAATGTCGCAACTGCTGCAAAACGTCACAATTACGACATTTTGCGACGATGCGACATTTTGCGCGTGCACACAGGTGCTTAGGAAGTGTAAGCGAGACTGAGGGCAGAGTTGAGACAGAAAAGAGGTTAAAAAAAGAACACATATCACTCAGATGGTTAAAACAATTAGGGTAAAAACTGTTCACAGGCCGTTTGTTGGTAAGGTTTTGAGAAAGGAAGATGGGTAGGGGTACAGGAAGGGAAGGGGAGGGAGAAGGGGGGTTGTTAGTGATAATGTTAATGTAAGGGGTGACAGGTGGGGGGAAGGGTGGAGTGGGAGTAGTTGGCAGAGCCTGGAAGTATGTATTGATGTGTAGGGGTATGAGTGGAAGTAAATCCTAGGTACTTAGTTTTGATTGGAGATAGAGCGGGTGTATGGACAAGCCTGCAAATGAATGTGTGTGTGTGTGTGTGTGTGTGTGTGTGTGTGTGTGTGTGTGTGTGTGTGTGTGTGTGTGTGTGTGTGTGTGTGTCCGATGGCCTCCCAAGGGCACCAAGTGGGTGTGAGACACTATTTCAGGGGCAGGTCCCCACCACAGGGCCCCAGGAGGATCAGGGACACTATGGTACGCCCCCATCAGGGCCCCAGGAGGAACAGTGCACCAGGGGCATGGCACCACCACCAAGTCCACATCAGGGCCCCAGGAGGAGAACAGGGTATCAGATGGTCCCACCATGGTACCAAGTCTCCACCATCAGGGCACAGGGACAATTTCAGTCATCACAAGGTACCAAGTGCCCCAGGAGGAACACACTATTTCCCCACCATGGTACCAAGTCCCCATGACCCCCAGAGACACACTATTTCAGGGGCATTGAGTCACCACCATGGTACCAAGTCCCCACCATCAGGGCCCCAGGAGGAACAGGGACACTATTTCAGGGGCATTGAGTCACCACCATGGTACCAAGTCCCCACCATCAGGGCCTATTTCAGGGGCAGGAGGAACAGGGACACTATTTCAGGGGCATTGAGTCACCACCATGGTACCAAGTCCCCACCATCAGGGCCCCAGGAGGAGTATTTCAGGGGCACACCACCATGGTACCAAGTCCCCACCATCAGGGCCCCAGGACCATGTCCCCACCATCAGAACAGGGACACTATTTCAGGGGCATTGAGTCACCACCATGGTACCAAGTCCCCACCATCAGGGCCCCAGGAGGAACAGGGACACTATTTCAGGGGCATTGAGTCACCACCATGGTACCAGGGCCCCAGGAGTCCCCACCATCAGGGCCCCAGGAGGAACAGGGACACTATTTTCAGGGGCATTGAGTCACCACCATGGTACCAAGTCCCCACCATCAGGGCCCCAGGAGGAACAGGGACACTATTTCAGGGGCATTGAGTCACCACCATGGTACCAAGTCCCCACCATCAGGGCCCCAGGAGGAACAGGGACACTATTTCAGGGGCATTGAGTCACCACCATGGTACCAAGTCCCCACCATCAGGGCCCCAGGAGGAACAGGGACACTATTTCAGGGGCATTGAGTCACCACCATGGTACCAAGTCCCCACCATCAGGGCCCCAGGAGGAACAGGGACACTATTTCAGGGGCATTGAGTCACCCATGGTACCAAGTCCCCACCATCAGGGCCCCAGGAGGAACAGGGACACTATTTCAGGGGCATTGAGTGGTACCAAGTCCCCACCATCAGGGCCCCAGGAGGAACAGGGACACTATTTCAGGGGCATTGAGTCACCACCATGGTACCAAGTCCCCACCATCAGGGCCCCAGGAGGAACAGGGACACTATTTCAGGGGCATTGAGTCACCACCATGGTACCAAGTCCCCACCATCAGGGCCCCAGGAGGAACAGGGACACTATTTCAGGGGCATTGAGTCACCACCATGGTACCAAGTCCCCACCATCAGGGCCCCAGGAGGAACAGGGACACTATTTCAGGGGCATTGAGTCACCACCATGGTACCAAGTCCCCACCATCAGGGCCCCAGGAGGAACAGGGACACTATTTCAGGGGCATTGAGTCACCACCATGGTACCAAGTCCCCACCATCAGGGCCCCAGGAGGAACAGGGACACTATTTCAGGGGCATTGAGTCACCACCATGGTACCAAGTCCCCACCATCAGGGCCCCAGGAGGAACAGGGACACTATTTCAGGGGCATTGAGTCACCACCATGGTACCAAGTCCCCACCATCAGGGCCCCAGGAGGAACAGGGACACTATTTCAGGGGCATTGAGTCACCGCCATGGTACCAGGTCCCCACCATCAGGGCCCCAGGAGGAACAGGGACACTATTTCAGGGGCATTGAGTCACCACCATGGTACCAAGTCCCCACCATCAGGGCCCCAGGAGGAACAGGGACACAGGGGCATTGAGTCACCACCATGGTACCAAGTCCCCACCATCAGGGCCCCAGGAGGAACAGGGACACTATTTCAGGGGCATTGAGTCACCACCATGGTACCAAGTCCCCACCATCATATTTCAGGGCATTGAGTCACCAGGTACCAAGTCCCCAATCAGGGCCCCAGGAGGAACAGGGACACTATTTCAGGGGCATTGAGTCACCACCATGGTACCAAGTCCCCACCATCAGGGCCCCAGGAGGAACAGGGACGGGCGCATCGAACCGCTCCACCCCCGCCAGAACACGCTCTCCATGTCCACTGTTCCCATACGTTCAGCCCATTTGGGTAGTTGGTTTTGAGCTTGTGTCGCCAGAAACGTTCACATCGGCGTCGGTCTGTGACTGCTGTACTCCCCTCTTGTTTGATCTGTTCGATCACTGTCGCCCTCATGTCCTCCACACTGAGGTCGGTCTTGCTGAAGTGTTTGGCGACCAGTGTCTCTACACGTCGCTGGTTTGGGAGGTGGGCGCGCTAGTGGAAGAACTGCACCTTACGCTTGACCGGTGTGCGTGAAACCGGCGTTGTACAGTTTGGCCAGTCTCCCCCACGTAACTGCTCTGCATCGGGCACAGTCGATGAGATAGACGCGTTGGTGCTCTTACACCCCAAGCTATCTCTGATGTGCGTGAAACGCTCGTGAACGTCTTAGTGTCCACAAGGTGGGTGTGGCACAGCATGCACCTCTTGCACTCACATCGGTGGCATCCCGGGGGTTCCTGGTTTGCTGTGGATGTAGGGGGGCGTGAGGGCATCAGCAGTTTGCGGAGAGTGTTGCTGACCCGCTCTCCAACAATGGGTACTGGAGGGGCACAGCACGCACCTCTTGCACTCACATCGGGGCACAGTCATCAGCATGACCCGCTCTCCAACAATGGGTGGGAGGGGCACAGCACGCACCTCTTGCACTCACGGTGGCATCCCGGGGGTTCCTGGTTTGCTGTGGACGTTTGCTGACCCGCTCTCCAACAATGGTGCTCTTACACCCCAAGCTATCTCTGATGTGGAAAGTCTGGCCACTACGCACGCTCGTGAACGTCTCGGCGGCATCCCGGGGGTTCCTGGTTTGCTGTGGATGTAGGCGTGACAAGGTGGGTGTGGCACAGCAGCACGCACCTCTTGCACTCACATCGGTGGCATCCCGGGGGTTCCTGGTTTGCTGTGGATGTAGGGGGGCGTGAGGGCATCAGCAGTTTGCGAAGATCGTTGCTGACCCGCTCTCCAACAATGGGTGGGAGGGGCATGGCCTGCTGCATCCGCCTGCTTTTGTGCAGAGTGGGCATGAGGTCTTTGAGCCATTGGGCAAGTGGGGGGTGGGAAGGGTTGTGCGTCACCACGAAGGGCACTCGTTCTGAGGTTTGGGTCTGCTGCATGTATTGAAGGGTTGTGCGTCACCACGAAGGGCACTCGTTCTGAGGTTTGGGTCTGCTGCATGTATTGAAGGGCTGTACGTCACCACGAAGGGCACTCGTTCTGAGGTTTGGGTCTGCTGCATGTATTGAAGGGTTGTGCGTCACCACGAAGGGCACTCGTTCTGAGGTTTGGGTCTGCTGCATGTATTGAAGGGCTGTCTCACGAGTGATCTTTGAGGCTCGAGCCAGTGCATTCTGCAACAGGGCAGTTGGGTATCCACGTCTTTCCAATCTTTCCATTGCTTCTGTCGATCTCCTGCGGAAAGCTTCTTCCTCAGAACATATTCTGTGTAATCTGAGGAATTGCCCATATGGGATGCCCCGAACGCAGTGTCTGGGGTGGCATGAGTGAAAGGGCACTGGGCATCAGTGGGCTTCCTGTGAAGATCAGTGATGAACCTGCCTTCGGAGAGGCTGATGTTAACATCGAGGAAGGGGACGTCTTTCTGGCCATAGTTGCACGTGCATTTGATAGTGGTGTGCTGCCTGTTGAGCCAGTCCACAAACCGCAGAAGGTTTTCTTCTCCATGAATGCACAGGAGGAGAATATCATCTATGAACCTCCGCCACAGATTCACGTCAACTTGCCAGGGGGAAGCCGACAGCAGGCGTTCCTCTAGCCACCCCATGAAGATGTTTGCTATGGAGGGGGCCATGGGCGTGCCCATGGCAGTGCCTTGTATCTGCTTGAAAATGTCATAATCAAAGGTGAACACATTGTTTTGCAACACATGGTCCACGATCTTCAGTAGAAGGGAGATGGGTGGGGCATCAGGTAAGAGGTGTTCCTTTCCACGCAGGGTCTCTCTCAGGGAGGTGGCCACGTCTTTGTGGGGAATGCTGGGGTACAGGGCGACCACATCGATAGTGACTATCAGTGTGGCATCTGGGATGGCTCCGAACGAGTTCTTCCATTCTTCAAGGATTTGCAGGAGATGGGTGGAATCCTTAAGGTATGATGGGAGGGTTTGGGCTGCAGGCTGCAGCCAATGGTCGACCAACTTACTCAGTTTTTCCGTTGGTCCCCCCACCCCTGACACAATGGGGCGGCCTGGCGGCTTCTCCCTGTTCTTATGAACTTTAGGCAAGCGGTAGAAGACGTGCGTTCTAACACTTGTTGTGTCTGTGAGCCCCCACTCGAGACGCTTCTTGTCGACTATCTCCTTTTCATGAAGTTGCGTGAGGAGAGTGTTGGAAGCATGGGCAATGTCCGTGGTGGGGTCTGAGGTCAGGCGTTCATAGTGTTCCGTGTTCCCAAGCTGTCTGAGCGCCTCTTCCTGATAGAGCTGGTAGTCTTGTACTACAATGGCTCCGCCCTTGTCCGCGGGCGAGATCCTGATGATTCGTGTCTGCACCTTCTGGCGCGGAGTGGTTATCGCCTCCTGCTCCTTCGTGGTAAGATTACGGCTCTTAGGAGTCTCTGGAGTGTGGTCAGTGACACTGGAAAGGATGGTCGAACTGTAGGCCTCCAACGTTGGCGACCTTTGGTGGTTCCCAGAAAGTTTTTCTATAGAACTTGGGCCTGGTTGGGAGCTGATTTGGGGCCTCCTCATCGTGCCAGAATTCCTAAAGTCGCACTCGGCGTAGTCCCTCTCTGGTGTCGTCGAGGAGCTGGGCTTCATCGTAGGTGGATGGGGTGGGACAGAATTTGGGACCGTATGACAGAACACGGGTTTGTTCATTGGATAGTTCAGTGGA
>CM065693.1:6080695-6088195 GCA_017654935.2 Phymorhynchus buccinoides
CGTTACACAACAAAACGGATTTACGTAAACACATCTGCAGTGGTAAATTTGACAACGATCTTAATATGTAAACCCGCAGTCAGTGAGACAGTAAGGCAGAAACAAACCCCCCCACACAAACGCGAATGAGCGAAGGCGTTCTACTATTGACTACAAAGCAATCAAAAACATCAAATTTTGTTAGGTTCTTTTTTTTCTTCTTCTATCAAAACACAACTGAAGTCCAAAAAAAAAAGAAATGAAATGAAAACCTTTTCTTTAGTTCAAGTCCTAACTACCCACCAAACTGTAGACTACTACTAGAGTGGAAGAAAAAAAGGACTTGTGACTCCAACTAAAAACATAAAAGGTCCTTATAGTCGAGAGTGTTTTGTGCGTGTCTCTCTCTTTCTTCTCCCTTCTCTCTCTCTCTCTCTCTGGAGCTTTGCTCCTAGTCCATACAACAACAATGTGTCGCGTCGTCGGTTAGGTAAAGCAAATATACACCTTAGGCCTACCTCCCTCCCCCCTCCCTCCCCCCTCCCTCCCCCTTCCCTACCCTCTTACTCCAGTGCAGTCGTCGCGGAGCGAACGATTAGAACGAACGACCAATGAGAGAGAGAGAGAGAGAGAGAGAGAGAGAGAGAGAGAGAGAGAGAGAGAGAGAGAGAGAGAGAGAGAGAGAGAGAGAGAGAGAGAGAGTGAGAGAGAGAGAGAGAGAGTGAGAGAGAGAGAGAGAGAGAGAGAGAGAGAGAGAGAGAGAGAGAGAGAGAGAGAGAGAGAATAACTGCACAAAAACAGAGAGAGAGAGAGGGAGAGAGAGAGAGAGAGGGGGGGAGAAGGAAGAGATAGACAGATAGATGGGGGGGGGGGGGGGGGGGGGAGGGTATTTCACTGAAAAGCATATAGAGATAGAATTCAGAAACAGAGATAGAGAGACAGAGACCTAGAGAGAGGCACGGAGAGAGGAAGGGAGGGACGGCACAGAGAGAGAGGGGGCACATAGAGAGAGAGGGGGGGGGGTAAAGAAAGAAAGAAAAACAGAGAGAGAGAGAGGGAGGGAGGGAGAGAGAGAGAGAGACAGAGAGACAGAGACAGAGAGACAGAGAATCAGACAGAGACACAGAGAGTTACAGAGAGAGAGAGAGAGAGAGAGAGAGAGAGAGAGAGAGAGAGAGAGAGGAGAGAGAGAGAGAGAGAGAGAGAGAGAGAGAGAGAGAGAGGAGAGAGAGAGAGAGAGGGAGAGAGAGAAAGAGAGAGACAGAGACTGAGAGAGACAGAGACAGAGAGACAGAGACAGATAGACAGATATTGACAGAGAGAGAGAGTCAGACAGAGACACAGAGAGAGACAGACACAGACACAGAGAGTTACAGAGAGAGAGAGAGACAGAGAGAGAGAGAGAGAGAGAGAGAGAGAGAGAGAGAGAGAGAGAGAGAGAGAGAGTTACAGAGAGAGAGAGAGAGAGAGGGGGGAGACAGAGACAGAGAGAGAAGTAGTGTAATGGGTTGTCCCAGTGTATTGGGCTGTATGATTTGCAGTATAGTAGGTGAGAAACTCTTTGGTGACGCTACGCTTTGCACCACAGAAAGAAACGAGATGGCCAGCCATAAAAACTGTACTCCCAGATTATGTATATCAATGCAAAGGACATCAGACAAATCGTACGTTTCAAATCATCTCCCTTTTCGTTCATCAAGCAAGACTTTGGTATGGCGAAAGTTAAGGGAGATAATTTATGTCTCTTTGGTCATTGTGGGGTTCTGTGTGAGAGAAAAAATTCCTGTACCGCTATTGCAATACTGCGCAATTGATTGTCTTACAACAGAAAATCAAGAACCTGTTTAGGTGACATTCTTAAAAAACACACCAAAACAACTTTGATTATAATCGCCCCATTGCCTTTGTAAAATAAATTCGGTGTTTTTGTAACAATTATTCAATTCGGATTAACTGGGGCTACAGTGATATGGCTTGTCATTGAGTGAATCTATCCTCAAACAAGCTTCATCACCCTTATCAGTCTGCCTATAGAGCCAATCACGGTACTGAAACGGCCCTTGTTCAAATCGTCAATGACCTCCTACATGCTTCTGATGCTGGTCAGATATCTCTTTTGACGTTTCTTGATCTCTCTGCTGCATTTGATACCATAGACCACTCCATTCTTCTGTCTCGTCTTGATCATACTTTTGGGATTAATGGCCCCGCTCTTTCTTGGTTCTCCTCTTACCTCTCTGATCGTTTTCAATCAGTTCTGGTCAATGGTCGTCAGTCTGAACAGGTTAGGCTTTCTTGTGGAGTGCCCCAGGGGTCTGTGCTTGGTCCTGTCTTGTTTACTTTGTATACGTCACCTCTTGCCAATGTCATCGACCAACACAACATGAAACATCACTTCTATGCAGATGACTCACCACTCCAAAATAGTACAACCCCTGAAGATCTAGATTCCATTATTTCAGAAAGTAACAACTGCTATATTGATATTCAAAATTGGATGGTTCAAAATAAACTTCAATTAAATGGTGAAAAAACCGAAGCAATGCTTGTAGGAACAAAAAACAAACTAGCCTCTTTTTCCACAGAGTCAATCCAACTGGGTAACAATATCATTCCCCTCTCAGACTCTGTCAAAAACTTAGGTGTCACTTTGGACAATACTCTTTCCATGCAGAGTTTCCTGACTCAGACCTGTCAGTCCTGCTACTATCAAATTCGTCGCATTGGCTATATTCGTAAATATCTCTCAGATGAAGCCACAGCAAAATTTGTTACTTCCCTCATCCTATCTCGTCTTGACTACTGCAATGCTCTCCTTTCTGACCTATCAGTCTCTTCTCTTTCTTGTCTCCAGCGTATTCAAAACACAGCTGCTCGTCTTGTCCTTAGGAAGAAAAAGTTCGATCACGTTAGCCCTCTTCTCCGTTCTTTGCACTGGCTTCCTGTCGCAGACAGAATTGAGTATAAATTAAACACCCTTTGCTATAAATCTATCCATAAAGCTGCCCCATCCTACCTCTGCGACAATATTTCCATCTATACGCCAGCTCGCACTTTACGTTCAGTTTCTGACCCGCTTTCTCTCCAGATCCCTAGGTATAAGCTTTCAACTGTTGGTCGGCGCTCTTTTGCTGTCTCAGGACCGACATCTTGGAACAAACATCCTCTTTCCCTCCGTCAGCGACCGACCCTCTCAGCCTTCAAATCTAACCTCAAAACCCACCTGTTCCTCCGTCATTGAGGCTCCACTATCTGTCTCTTTCTTCTCTCTCTGCCTTTAGGTCTGTTTCTGCTGCATACAATTTATGTCGAACGTGTGTGTTCGCTTTGTATTGCATTTTTGTTTGAATGCGCTATGGACGCTAACGTGTGTGTGTGCTTTGATGTGATTTCTATCAAGATTCAGCGCCGTATAAATACTGTATGTTGTTGTTGTTGTTGTTGAATCTGACATCGCGGTCTGTAATTTAAAGACCCACCAGGTCACGTGTCAAAATCACGGGTTTCACGTGTTTTCCCTCTTATAGTTGGCAAGAAATCTTGTTTTGACCAGGTTAGACTCTCATACAAATGTCCCCACATTGAAAACGAAACATCATTTTAAAGAGTAGCCTCACTTTTGAAGTTGGGGACATTTGTATGTGGGTCACAGCTACCCAGAAAAAGCAACCCAAGGGACTTAATCATAGTGCGTCAGTGTGTCTTTAAGTCACACATTCCAGGTCTTAATCGGCAATGGATTATTAGTATTTTTTTGTTCAGGCTAGGAAAAAGTGGACAGCGCCTGAGAGGTCCAATGTTTCGTGTCGTAGATACTTTAAAGACCCAGTGACGCACCACGAATAAATCCCTTGTTTTTTTCTGGGTAGCTGTGACGCACATCCAAATTTCCCCAACTTGAAATTGAGGCTGCAACTGATGTTTCGGTTCGAATTTGGGGCCATTTATATATGGGAGTCAGACTTGGTCAAAACAAGATTTCTTTCCAGCTATAAGAGGGGAATACGTGAAACCCGTGATTTTGACACGTGATCTGGTGGGTCTTTAAGCTTAACAGAGAATGATGTACATTTTCCTTCACCCTGGTTTGTTTTGTCTATTCATCTCAACAGTACAGTAGTCGTTGCTTCATCTGATCAGTTTGTTCATTTCTATTTATTGATGATAATAACGGGGCAGGGCAGTAGTATCATTAGATGAGAAGATACTAGGCGTTCAAGACTGCACTTGGTCATCTCCAAACATGGAACACTCAATTTGTATAAAGTGTTATTTTTGTGTGTGTATTTGACCGTTTAAGGTTTGGGATAGGGTTAGGGCTAGAGTCAGTTTAATTTCAGATTCAATGATTAAAAGATACACATTCTAAAGTTTCGCTGAAAACCGACATTGTCACGCAAATGGCGTCATTTTCCATATTTGGAGATGACCAAGTGCAGCATTGAACGTCTTGTAGAAAAGAGACGGTTTAAGGTGACTGGTGGATCGTGTTTGTTGTACTTCAGAAGGGAGAGAGTTCCAAATGAAATGGCAGGAGGATGGCTGTCAAGCCTGCTCGACTTAACCACAAATCTACATGTACCACACCCTCGCCCACTGCTTCCCTGTCCTCTCCCTGAGTTCCCACACATGTTTAACACTGCTTTTTTGCAAACGGTTGGCACAGAGATTGAAATAGTGAGACAAGGAGAGGAAATAATGGAAACGAACAAGGGTAGGAAACTCTCCCTTATGTATTTTCTTTTTATTAAACTTTAAAAAATTTTTTACAATGTTGCCTGAAACCCCCCCCCCCCCCCACAACAAAGCACATACATACATAATTATGAAAAAAGTAACAAAAAAAGCAAATAACAAAAAACAACAACTGGAAAACGTCACAGAGAAGCAAATAACAATCCATTATATTACTATTCATGTGTCTAGTATTGTTATTATATTGTTATAAAGAGAAGGAATGAGAGAGAGAGAGAGAGACTGTTGGATGTAAGCTTTGATCGATCTACTTTCCATTTCTTAAGTATTCATATGCACAATATGATGACTTCAACTTTCATAAAAAGTAATATAGCATATTTACCAACATCATAAGACATGGAGGTCTTCGAGTCTGGTGAAGCATTAAATGCATGACATAACAGACTTAAAACAAACTAGACATTAGCAATAGCTGGCATATATGCTGCCCATTTCAAAACAAATTGTGAGTGTTCCATACTTATTTTCGCAATTATATTCTTCAATTAGAAGAAAATTAGCCCTCCTTCTACCAAAGTTGCTGATGACACCCTCGCCTAGCATTGCATGTCTAAGAGGCAAAGGGGAGCAACCCCAAAACAATTATAAAACAATTGGATGCGTCAGATGTGCCTGTAATACCCCCACCCACACAGTACACAGCAACACTGGTACAAAGAATGGTGTAAGCTTACAAATAAAATTGGTACAAATGTATTTACAGTTGCATTGCGAAACACACTTAACGCTTTTGTGCATCGGAAACAAAATATAAGATGGGCTGCGCTGAGATGCGGTTAATTCTTGCATGCTGTCGTTGTTCTAGTTCAGTGGCTTAAAGACTCCAGGGATCATCCCAACAGCCGAAGCACTTGAGCACTATGGTACAAACTAGGGATGGGAACATTACGTGTGTGACCGTTTCTGATTACCCCGCCACGTATGCAACCACACTCCGAGTGTGACAAGGTGGCACGCGCACCCCCACTTTCTTTATCTACCCCCCCCTTTCTTTATTCGGGGCCGCCACCTTAATTGCAATTTGGAGACATCAAACAGTTCGCCAATTATAGGCGCTATCTGTTTCATCCCCGGTTTTTCCTCTGGGACAGTGATGTAACCGACGCGTGAGCGTTCGTACTAATATGCATAATTTGAAGTGTCGTCTCGTGATTTCTTGACGGCTAGTAACCCAATCATAGGCCCTCGGGTGTTTAAAAGTAAAGGGAGATTTGAATAGTGGAGGAAAGCCGCCTAAGCATTCCTTTCCTCACAAGACTTCCTAAACCTGGCTGAAGCAACATTGCAGAATCAACCTCTCCCCCAGCCAGTCCTATTAGCCCCCCTCGTGAGTATTATAGAACATGGCAGGGGTGTAAACTATTTAATTGCGATTTGTTTTTGTTTGATTCTATGTTTGATCTAGACCCTATGTTCCATGATGAATAAGGAGTAGATATGTTATTGAAAAGAATTGGGAAACATGCTGTTCTAATTATGTGCACTTATTATTTGTGTGTGTGTTTTTGACTTTAACTCTTTTGGTACAAGAACCGGATTCTAGTCCTACTAGCACCTTTGTTTATTTTTAGTAGGAAATCCCTGGGTTGCAACCTTGCAACTTTTGATAACATTCCTTTCCAAGTGTTGGACTGAGAGTGACGTTTGCTGACTTGTGTTACTGAATCATAACAGTTGATTCCAGTACACATGTCATGTGTTATTTCAGTTTGGTAACTGAAATTCAGGTTATTTGTTCTTAGTGCTATTGTACAAGGGCAGCCTTCTAGCCGGTTGGGATCCACTAATTCCCTGCCGGCTGAAGCCCCTTGTCTCTAAGCCATAGAGATCTACACCCACCTTCTGATGTGATTATCAGCAGGGCATCGTGGTCAGGAGGCATAATCCCTGACTCTCAAGCAACAAGATGGGGCCGCCGCAAAGACGCCACCGCACCAAGAATCCGCGAGGAGACCACGCCTGAGCCTTGCCATCCCGCGACGCCGTAACCGGAACGACTGGGAGCTACTCTCAACTGAAGAGCAAGCCAAGTCACCACAGCACTCGCTGCTCCCGACAGAGGAACCTTACAGCAGATAAGTCCTCCGGACAGTGAAACAAACAGTAACTTTCATCAGGACACAAAAAAGAAGAATATTAGTGACCCTTCCGGCTTGGGGCTAACCTTCTAGAAAGACAAAAGTCTTGTAAATCCTTTCGGATTTCATTGTTTTTCATTCATATTTTGTTTTGGCGCCATTGAGCTGCTTTATTCTTATTGCTGCATAATCTTATGCAGATTTTGTGAGTAAATAAAATACAAGTGTCAAATAATTCTGAACCCTTTGGTCAGACTGATGAGAGTGGAAGTTTTGTAATTTTCATGTAAAAACCTACTTCTCTCTGTCTGCCATTTAGAGCAAATCAACCACGTGTATTTCTTACAATCATACGAGCCAGAACCCAGGCACAAATATAAATTTATTACATGAAAAGGGGCCGGGAAAGAGTTTTTAGACTGATGATACCAGGAGCTTGCCATGACTTAAGACAATACCCGCACAACCATGCAGAACATAACACCATCTTGATGTAGCCTAGGTGTTCTAGCTTATGTCAACTGGTTCCTCATGCCAAGGCGAAAGAACTTGCATGGTTCGTCACGAAATGTACCTTGTGCTTTTTGTTTTATTGTCTTTCGTGGTATGTGCTTACCGCTTCTGTGTCAATAATTCCTTTGATGGCTTTACGACAAATAAAAGAGTTTGAGTTTGAGTTTGGGGT
>CM065693.1:6098195-6100695 GCA_017654935.2 Phymorhynchus buccinoides
ACTAATAATCAGATTGGGCAATAATCAGATCGACACTATTCTGTGGTGAAGGTTTGGTCCAATAAAAAACAACAGTAGCTAGAAAAGAACTGTTTGAGGCAATCAAACGTCGGTCAGTCACTCTCTCTCTCTCTCTCTCTCTCTCTCTCTCTCTCTCTCTCTCTCTCTCTCTCTCTCTCTCTCTCTCTCTCTCTCTCTCTCTCTCTCTCTCTGTGTGTCTCTCTCTCTCTCTCTCTCTCTCTCTCTCTCTCTCTCTCTCTCTCTCTCTCTCTCTCTCTCTCTCTCTCTCTCTCTCTCTCTCTCTCTCTCTCTCTCTCTCTCTCTGGACATATTGTAAGAATAGGCCTGCCCTAAAATCCCAATCCTTGCATAATAAAGTTGTCAAGTGTCAAGTGTCAAGTGTCTCTCTCTCTCTCTCACACACACACGCACGCACACGCACACACACACGCACACGCACACACACACACACACACACACACACACACACACACACACACACACACACACACACACACATATTCGTGCCCTCTTCCTATTTCAAGGTACCTCCATTCTTACAGAACTAGGTCAACAAAAAGCCACCGCAAGGAGTCTTTAGGCTGACGTAGATGTGCCTAATAACAACACAGCGGAATTGAAAACACTTTTATTTGAATACTGAATAGAAGCCCACGGAGCCAATCATAGACGCAGCTGGTGTTATTATGCAAGAGGGAGAGAGGGAGGGGGGGGGGGGGGGGGGGGGGGGAGATGCATAGAATACTGAACACTGGAAAAGTGTATTTAGCAAGGACACGGAAGGTCTTTGACAAGGATAAAGAATTTAGGGAATGGCTGTTCTTCCAATCTGTCGTTGTGTGAGAGAGAGAGAGAGAGAGAGAGAGAGAGAGAGAGAGAGAGAGAGAGAGAGAGAGAGAGAGAGAGAGAGAGAGAGAGAGAGAGAGAGAGAGAGAGAGAGAGAGAGAGAGAGAGAGAGAGAGGAGAGAGAGAGAGAGAGAGAGAGAGAGAGAGAGAGAGAGAGAGAGAGAGAGAGAGAGAGAGAGAGAGAGAGAGAGAGAGAGAGAGAGAGAGAGACAGACAGACTGACACAGAGAGAGAATGATCCTTTGAATCAGAAATTGAACGCACGTAATGAGACACAATATCCAATATTATCTCTAACATAGCGTTACGTTGGTCACTGCCCTGTTGTCTGGCTATGTTACGTTGGACAATGCCCTGTTGTCTGGCTATGTTACGTTGGACAATGTCATGTTGTCTGTTACGCTGGACAATGCCCTGTTGTATGGCTATGTTACGTTGGACAATGCCCTGTTGTCTGGCTATGTTACGTTGGACAATGTCATGTTGTCTGTTACGTTGGTCACTGCCCTGTTGTATGGCTATGTTACGTTGGTCACTGCCCTGTTGTATGGCTATGTTACGTTGGACAATGCCCTGTTGTCTGGCTATGTTACGTTGGTCACTGCCCTGTTGTATGGCTATGTTACGTTGGACAATGCCCTGTTGTATGGCTATGTTACGTTGGTCACTGGCCTGTTGTATGGCTATGTTACGTTGATCAATGCCCTGTTGTCTGGCTATGTTACGTTGGACAATGCCCTGTTGTCTGACTGTTACGTTGATCAATGCCCTGTTGAGTGGTGTAGAGTGGCACAATGGTAGCGCGTTCGCTTCGTGTCAAGTAAACCCGAGTTCGAACCTGGGTACAGGGGATTTTTTCCTCTCACTTTGCACTAGGCCTTACGGTCTGAACGTGGAGTCTTTCGGATGAGACGATAAACCGAGGTCCCGTGTGCCCATGCACTTAGCATACGTTAAACCCAGTGGCAACGAAAAAGTTGTCATTTGGTCAAAATTTACCCACCCACCCCCCTTTCCTTCCTCATCAGTCACACATAAATCACATGGAAAAAAAAAAAAAAAAAAAAAAAAAAAAAGGGTGGCGCGCCTCTGGCTGCGACGCGCTCTCCAGGTGGGAGCAACCCGAATTTCACAGAGACGCCTCTGTGACTATAAAGTACCTAATACCTAATAATACCTGTTGTCTGGCTATGTTACGTTGGACAATGCCCTGTTGTCTGGCTATGTTACGTTGGACAATGCCCTGTTGTCTGACTATGTTACGTTGGACAATGCCCTGTTGTCTGGCTATGTTACGTTGGACAATGCCCTGTTGTCTGGCTATGTTACGTTGGACAATGCCCTGTTGTCTGGCTATGTTACGTTGGACAATGCCCTGTTGTCTGGCTATGTTACGTTGATCAATGCCCTGTTGTCTGGCTATGTTACGTTGGACAATGCCCTGTTGTCTGGCTATGTTACGTTGGACAATGCCCTGTTGTCTGGCTATGTTACGTTGGACAATGTCATGTTGTCTGGCTATGTTACGTTGGACAATGCCCTGTTGTCTGACTATGCAGCAGAAGAGATCGGTTGACCTTTGGGGACCTTCCCGCATCGCCTCGAATCCTTTTTGGGCAACAAAAGATATTGG
>CM065693.1:6110695-6140695 GCA_017654935.2 Phymorhynchus buccinoides
TCTATATATATCTCTCTCTGTCTTTATCTCACACCCACACACATGACACACACACACACACACACACACACACACACACACACACACACACACACACACACTCTATATATATCTCTCTCTGTCTTTATCTCACTCCTACACATCTCACACACACACACACACACACACACACACACACACACACACACACACACACACACACACACACACTCACACACTCTATATATATCTCTCTCTGTCTTTATCTCACTCCTACACATGACACACACACACACACACACACACACACACACACACACACACACACACACACACACACACTCTATATATCTCTCTCTGTCTTTATCTCACTCCCACACATGACACACACACACACACACACACACACACACACACAACAACAACAACATACAGTATTTATACGGCGCTGAATCTTGATAGAAATCAAATCAAAGCGCACACACACGTTAGCATTCAAAGCGCATTCAAACACAAACGCAATACAACGCGAACACACACAAATAACATAAATGGAATATAGCAGAAACAGACCTAATGGCAAGAGAGAGAAGATAAAGAGAGAGGAGCTTTAATGACGGGGGAACAGGTGGGTTTTGAGGTTAGCTTTGAAAGCAGAGAGAGTCGGTCGCTGACGGAGGGAGAGCGGAAGTTTGTTCCAGGAGGTCGGTCCTGAGACAGCAAAAGAGCGCCGACCAACAGTTGAAAGCTTATACCTAGGGATCTGGAGAGAAAGAGGGTCAGAAACTGAACGTAAAGTGCGAGCTGGCGTATAGATGGAAATATTGTCACAGAGGTAAGATGGAGCAGCTTTATGAATAGATTTATAGCAAAGTGTGTTTAATTTATACTCAATTCTGTCTGTGACAGGAAGCCAGTGCAAAGAACGCAGAAGAGGGCTAACATGATCGAACTTTTTCTTCCTAAGGACAAGACGAGCAGCTGTGTTTTGAATACGCTGGAGACAAGATAGAGAAGAGACTGATAGGCCAGAAAGGAGAGCATTACAGTAGTCAATACGAGATAGGATGAGGGAAGTAACAAGCTTTGCTGTGGCTTCATCTGAGAGGTATTTACGAATATAGCCAATGCAACGAATTTGATAGTAGCAGGACTGACAGGTCTGAGTCAGGAAACTCTGCATGGAAAGAGTATTGTCCAAAGTGACACCTAAGTTTTTGACAGAGTCTGAGAGGGGAATGATATTGTTACCCAGTTGGATTGACTCTATGGAAACAGAGGCTAGTTTGTTTTTTGTCCCTACAAGCATTGCTTCGGTTTTTTCACCATTTAATTGAAGTTTATTTTGAACCATCCAATTTTGAATATCAATATAGCAGTTGTTACTTTCTGTAAGAATGGAATCTAGATCTTCAGGGGTTGTACTGTTTTGGAGTTGTGAGTCATCTGCATAGAAGTGATGTTTCATGTTGTGCTGATCGATGACATTGGCAAGAGGTGACGTATACAAAGTAAACAAGACAGGACCAAGCACAGACCCCTGGGGGACTCCACAAGAAAGCCTAACCTGTTCAGACTGACGACCATTGACCAGAACTGATTGAAAACGATCAGAAAGGTAAGAGGAAAACCAAGAAAGAGCAGGGCCCTTAATTCCAAAAGTATGTTCAAGACGAGACAGAAGAATGGAGTGGTCTATGGTATCAAAGGCAGCAGAGAGATCAAGAAGTGTCAAAAGAGAGATTTGACCAGCATCAGAAGCAAGTAAGAGGTCATTGACGATTTGAACAAGGGCTGTTTCTGTACTGTGGTTGGTTCTATAGGCAGACTGATAAGGATGATGAAGATTGTTTGAGGATAGATGATCGTTAAGTTGTTTCAGGACAGTCTTCTCAAGGAGTTTGGAGAGAAAAGGGAGGTTAGATACAGGTCTGTAGTTTTTCAGATTATTAGGATCCAGATTGTTCTTCTTGAGAAGGGGCCTTACAAGAGCGGTTTTGAAAGCAGAAGGAAACACACCTGAAACTAAAGAAGAATTGATGATGTTGGTGATTGATGGCAGAAGGTGTTGATAGATTTGTGAGAAAAGAGAGGCTGGGATGGGGTCAAGATCACAGGATTTAAAATGCATTTCTTTCAAAGTAGAAATAACTTCGGTCTCAGACACCGGCTTGAAAGAGAGAAGGGGGACACCAGTGAATGATGGGTCTGGAATAGTTGGTTGAAAAGGCATGGAGTCGATTTTTGATCGTAGATCGATAATCTTGGTGGAGAAGAAGGAGGAAAAGGTTTCTGGCAGTTTGTCAGGACTGATATTTGATGGCAGAGGACTTGATTTCTTGTTGCCTAGGAGATCAGACATGGTGGAGAACAGGACTTTTGTTGTGTTGGCTTCAAGAATTTTAGATGAAAAATAGCTTGTTTTTGCCTTGGCCAGAAGAAGAGTGAAGATGTTACGAAGAAACTGATATATCTGACGATGTATTTCTAGTTTTGAGGCCCGCCACTGACGCTCAGCCTTACGACTAGTGCGTTTACTTACTCTAAGTTCAGGCGTGTACCAGGGAGCGCAGGGACGATCGGGCACAACACGAGTGGATGGGGGAGCGTGTTTATCACACACACACACACACACTCTCTATATCTCTCTCTCTGTCTTTATCTCACTCCCACACATGACACACACACACACACACACACTCTATATATATCTCTCTCTGTCTTTATCTCACACCCACACATGACACACACACACACACTCTATATATATCTCTCTCTGTCTTTATCTCACTCCCACACATGACACACACACACACTCACACTATATATATATATCTCTCTGTCTTTATCTCACACCCACACATGACACACACACACACACACACACACACACACACTCTATATATCTCTCTCTGTCTTTATCTCACTCCCACACATGACACACACACACACACACACACACACACACACACACACACACTCTCTATATATATATATCTCTCTGTCTTTATCTCACACCCACACATGACACACACACACACACACACACACACACACACACTCTATATATCTCTCTCTGTCTTTATCTCACTCCCACACATGACACACACACACACACACACACACACACACACACACACTCTCTCTATATCTCTCTCTGTCTTTATCTCACACCCACACATGACACACACACACACTCTCTATATATATCTCTCTCTGTCTTTATCTCACTCCCACACATGACACACACACACACACACACACACACACACACACACACACACTCTCTCTCTATATATATCTCTCTCTCTGTCTTTATCTCACACCCACACATGACACACACACACACACACACACACTCTCTATATATATATCTCTCTCTGTCTTTATCTCACTCCCACACATGACACACACACACACACACACACACACACACACACACACACACACACACACACACACACACTAAAACGCCCCAAATGTGACAGTGAAGTTTATTTTCACTTTCCAGTTACCGCATACTTTAGACAACACAACTATAAATTCAGTGCAGAATACACAAAGGAAATATAAACAAAGAAAACAAAGAGACAACAACAACAATAACATTATCAACAACAAGCATAACAGCAACAAATCCAACATACCAACAATTTCATGTGGCGGCATTTTGAGACATTAAAAATATAGACAACTCCAACAAAGATCAAATCTACACCACACCAGTGCGCTACAAAGAGGTTTCAACATTTGATTAAATTCGCCACCCTTTTAGAAAAAGCAATCCTAGTTTATTTCAAATTTAAATAAAGTAGGTACGATTTTACAACAGGTTGAATTTGCACGCCTTTACCCTACTATACTCGCACGTGTTGGGTTTTTTAAAGCGTAAAAATGCAAAAAGAAAATCCTGTGTCTGTAATTATAATGATTAGTTGAGTTCAAAATGTCATGAATTATTTCAAATCTGTAATACCTATTCTACACCCAGAAAATGTCTAGTAATCTATTCGTATATCTAAAACAATTCATGTCAAATCTAGGCCTATTCAAAACGCCTTTCTTCCTTTTAAAATTAGCATGCCAACAAAAACTCCTACATCCGAAAAGAAATTAAATCCTAAGCTCCATCAATTCATGGAATGATTATTCTGGGGAAATGTTACCCCCCCCCCTCACACACACACACACAACATCACGAAATTCCATTAATTCAAATGTTACTTTAAAATAATTGAAGACGAAAACACTGAGCGAAAGTTTTCACTTTCTCCAAAGAAAAACAAAATTGAAAGAAAGATCGACGAAAACGACGTTAGCACAGAAAGACAACGGACTAAATGGAATTGAGAGACATAGCGGAGAACTAGAAGGTACTATCTATTACTCCTCTTTGGGTAGTGAAAGCCAGACGGTACTACCACAAAAGGGATAACATGTTTCATAGTACTTTTTGGCTCTCACCTACTGATGTATCTAACCTAACCTAACCTAACCTAACCTAACCTAACCTAAGAACGAGAATTACCACAAAAGGGATAACATGTTTCATAGTACTTTTTGGCTCTCACCTACTGATGTATCTAACCTAACCTAACCTAACCTAACCTAACCTAACCTAAGAACGATAATTACCACAAAAGGGATAACATGTTTCATAGTACTTTTTGGCTCTCACCTACTGATGTATCTAACCTAACCTAACCTAACCTAACCTAAGAACGATAATTACCACAAAAGGGATGACATGTTTCATAGTACTTTTTGGCTCTCACCTACTGATGTATCTAACCTAACCTAACCTAACCTAACCTAAGAACGATAATTACCACAAAAGGGATGACATGTTTCATAGTACTTTTTGGCTCTCACCTACTAATGTATCTAACCTAACCTAACCTAACCTAAGAACGATAATGCCAGTTAAAGAAAACCGTCACGAAGGAAGGAAGGAAGGTGGCAGAGTGGTTAAGCCATTTGCCTGCCAATTGCAATGCGCGAGTGATCCAGGTTCGAATTTCCCGGCCTCACTCTTTCTTCCCAGTTCGACTGGAAAACTGAACTGAACGTCGAGTCCTTATAACGGAGACTTAAGGCAAGTCTGACCCATGCACGTCACGCACGTCAAAATACAAACAAACACGGCAGTTAAAAAGTCGATAAGAGCAGGGAGAAATCCCGCTGCCTGGCACGAAACAAATTGATAGCCATAGATTTCCTAAATCGACCTTCCCACCTCCCCCCCCCCCTATCCTCTCCCTCCACCTTAAAAAATGGGTGGCGCTGGACTGGCGGTGACGTTCTCTCTAAGCGCGAGCAACCCGAATTGTACAGAGACGTGCCCCTATGACTAGAAAATATTAAATACCAATAGCATACCAAATAGATACCTTCTAGCATTTCGCATAATGTTTTTTTCTAGGTAGCAGTGACCCACATACAGATGTCCCCAACTTCAAATTGAGGCTGCTCTTTAAAATGTTTCGGTTTGAATTTGGGGGTATTTATATGGGAGTCAGACTTGGTCAAAACAAGATTTCTTTCCAGCTATAAGAGGGAAAACCCGCGAAACCCGTGATTTTGACACGTGATCTGGTGGGTCTTTAATAATTATGGTCCCCGTGTCTCAAAGGGCAGTAGTCTTCTCCCATTCTGAAGATGTTTTCACTTAAATAAAGCATAATTTTGTCATCATGTCTTAACTAAAATGATAAGGAGTATAACTTAGGTTTATTCAGTGCAATTGTCTAGTTTGCGATCGTGCGTAGGTTTATGTAACTTATAAGCATTATGTATTCAATTAAAACAAAACATTCTATCAAAAAAGCAACAACAAAAGTTCAAAAGATCAGGAAAATAATCTTTGTTGGGTTGCAATGAAATTGAACAAAATTGAAACTGAAAACTGCTATAAACTGCAATAGTTAACAGTATTTGAGAGAGGGGGGGGGGGAGGGCAGTGAGAGAAGGAATGGGAGAGAGTGAGAGAGAGAGAGTGAGGGTGAGAGAGTGAGTGAAGAGAGTGAGTGTGTGCATGTTAGAAAGAGAGAGAGAGAGAGAGAGAGGGAGAGAGAGGGAGGGGGTGGGGACATTAAAAGTAAATTATACAATTTTGTTCCAAATATGTAAAAGCCAAGTATTTGCTCCGTTTTGGTTCAATGTAAAATGCCCAATATTTTGTGTAGGCTATAGAATCAATATTTATCCAAATTCAAAATTAATGGACTACCACATTATTATGCTACAACTTGAAGCAACAGAAAATGAAACCAAGTTCACATATTTCAACACAAATAGGTGGCATAGATAATAAATATATTCCCATCCCCCCAAAACAAAAATTACCAAACCAAACCCCCCCAAAAAAAACCCACCCCAACCCCAAATCAACAATAAAGACCTAAAAACTATATCCACAAGTATATAAGAACTTTAAAAAAATCAACCACAGTAAGTGAAGGAACTTCTTGCCACAAAACTACCCTTAAAAGTAGAAGCCTAAGCGAAAGTCTACCGACCCACCCTCGGTTGTGTATAAATTAATACCGAGTATGGCTTTTATTTTCATGAAAATGAAACAAAAACGCCGAGATCACCAGAAAGACGGCCTTTTCAAGGATCAGAACACTCACTTTGCTCTGGTTTCCTAGAAATCAAACCGTCAAAACGGCGATTCCTCCTTGGCGGAGAGGCCGGAGAGAGTAGCCATTTTGGATGGGGTGGGTGAAGGTCACTCATTGTGGTTGAAGCGTTTTCTTTTTTTGCAGTGCAGTAAAAATAAAATTGGAGCTGTTTCCTTTGTTGTGAGCGAAAATCCTTTAGATAATCTGTATAAAATTTAAAAGAAAAAGAAAAAAAGCTGTATTGCGAAAATTTTGTGCAAACAATTTGGTCTAAACAGGCGGCCATTAGAAAAGAGACGGCTCCCGCCTTCTGTTTGGGTGAAATAATTTGACTTCCAGCACCTCCGCCAAGGAGGAATAGCCGATTTGACGGTTTGATTTCTAGGAAACCAGAGCAAAGTGAGTGTTGCAATCTCTGTAAAGGGTGTTTTCCTGGTGATCTGGACGTGCTTCTCACAAAAACTCGTCCGTCACGGTGGCCCTTTAAGAAAAAGTCTCGGAAGCTTGAGCCCACAGGTGTTGTGTGGTCATTTTGAAGTTATTAAAGACCCACCAGATCCATGAGTGAAAATCACGGGTTTCACGTGTTTCCCTCTCTCGCTGGTAAGAAATCTTATTTTGACCAGGTTTGACTCCCATACAAATGCCCCCATATTGAAAACGAGACAGAGACTTTACAGAGCAGCCTCAATTTGAAGTTGGGGGCATTTGTATATGGGTCACACCTACCCAGAAAAAAAACAAGGGACTTAATCTTACTGGATCAGTGGGTCTTTAATTATGTTTAGAAACAAAACCAGCAATGGAATTATAATCGTATCGTTTGTATGAAAATGGTGGGTCATTGCGGAAACTATTACAACAATAACAATACATAGACACAGACGACATGATGGGTTTCTTCATACATCAACAATGTGGGCAATAAATGCTTATCAACAATAATTTGCTTTTTGTGGAGGGAAAAACAGTAAAGAAAACAATATTCAAAGAACATAAAGAACAATGATAGTTGAGTTATAAAAAAAAAATCATAACCAAAAAACAAAGACCAAAAAAATGTAAAGGTGGAGGGAAAAATATAGTTATGAGTTTTTTTTTTATAAATAGAAACTACACTGCTTCATCTATTCTTACATCATTAAACACTCTTAAAAGTAGAAATGATGGAAAGAACAAAAATAGAATAGAAGAAAAAACAACAAAAATAGACGAAAACTACATAACAACTGCGTTGATATTAGAGATTGTCGATACAAAAACGAACAAAAAACCCTAACCAACCAGCCAAAAGAACCGTAAGTGCTAATACGTTACTGTAAATATAATACACTCATCTTGTTTGTAACCTTCAAACAATAAACATACTAACAGCAAAACAAATCGGAGCCAAAGTCAAATTTTGAACATAGCGGTGTGTGAAGGAATCATAATAGTTGCTTTAGCCCTAGTCACAATTCATGACACATAATTACAAACACGAACAAACATAAAACAAACAAAAGCAACAAACATAAAAACAACAGAAAGCAAAAATTTAAAGCCACGGCCGACAATGGAATTTTATGAACATTATTTTGTTAAGTTTGAAAAATATATATGCTTGACAAAAAAGAACAAAAACAATACCATGGCCGACAATGAAAGATATGGGTATGAATAATATTTCGTTCAGTTTGAAAAAAATATGCTTGACAAAAACACACCTAAAAACAGAAATAAAAAACAACACTAAGCAACCATGGCCGACAGTGAAATAATATGGTTATCAATAATACTTCGTTCAGTTTGGAAGAAAAAGAATGAAATATGCTCGACAAACAACAAGAGCGCAAAACCACGGCCGACAATAATACGGCTGTGAATAATAGTTTGTTCAGCTTGAAACAAAAATATGCCCGACAAAAAAACAACCCCCAAACAAACAAACACGGCTGACTATGAAACAATAGTTGCGAATGCTATTTTTCTCAGTTTGAAATTTTTGTTTGTATACTTGACAAAAAAATACAAACCCAAAACCGAGGCCGACAATGAAAAAAAAATTATGGTTGTGAATATTATTTTGCTCAGTTTGAAAAAAAAGGAAATATGGTTGACAAACTCGATTGGTAATACCCCTGGTTGCCCCCCTTACAGAAGCCATACGTAGCCTACGTCTGGATAGGCGACATGTGTGGTCTTGGCATGGGACGTGTTGTCCTATTCATTAAAACCATTAAACAAAGTTCACTGATAATGTGTAGCAGTCGGGATCTGAAGTGCATAAATACCAACAATCTGACGTGTAGCAGAGGCCCAGATAGCACAGAATGATACCCCTGATCAGGTCTAACAGTAAGAGGTCTGATAATGTTGGGACATGGCTGGGGTAGGGAGGAGCTTCTGAGGATGTGAACAGTAAACAACAACAACAACAACAACAACAAGAGGAAGAAAGAAAGGGGGTAAATGAAAAACCCCAGCCAGGGAACCCCATTGAAACGAGCTGTGGAACAACAACAACAACCCACAAATCAGGAACGATAATCAAGTGTGGGGATAGCTCCCACTATTGGCCACTGCAACTAGGGTTATTAACGCCCTTGACAGCAAGAGTTAAGCCCTTGTTGATCAGTATCCAAAAGGGCATTCCCTCTTGCAAAAGGCAGCCATTAAGTGGCCTCAAACAGGGTTATTGGCGAGAGTTATTCCCTTGTTTGGTCAGTACTCAACCATCTACCCCCACCCACCAAGGGCACTCACTCTTGCAAAAGGTGTTGTTTGCAGTAGCCAATAAAGATAAAAAAATAATCGCAGAACAAGAAAGAATAGCAACAAAAATTAAAGCAAATAAAATAAAATAATATATTACACAAACCACAAAAGAAGGGAGAAAACTGGGCGTTGTGTTTGTTGGGCAGCTTGGATATAAATTAACAACTGTTTTGTTGGTTGAACATGACAAATAATTGTGCATTAAATGTGAGCAGACACGTAGGAACTAACTAATCTGGAATGGTAAACTGACAGTGAAACATGGAGCCATGTCCAGTAACTAACACACACACACACACACACACACACACACACACACACACACACACACACACACACTGTTTAATGATAAAACAAGTAAGCATGCAAAAATGGTTACTCTGGAATAGAAAAACATGGAGACATTATTAACGCCCTTGACGGCAAGAGTCAAGCCCTTGTTGATCAGTATCCAAAACGGCATTCACTCTTGCAAAAGGCAGCCATTGAAGGAATTCCAAAAAAACATTTTAAAATATGGTGTGATGCACAACACTGAAACCAAAAGTCAAAACAAGATAATTATGCAGTTAGTTGGAGTTCCAGTCAATCGCATTTTGGGTTCCAGTACACATATTTGGAGCTCCAGTAATCAGCATTTCGAAACTACAGTTATCAATAATCCGTATTTCGGAGCTCGAGAAAACTATACTTTGGAGTTCGACTTTACATTTAAGCAGACTTGGTATTAGGAAAGTAAAGGATTTTTAAGACCAGCAAACCTTGGTATAATTGTTCTTGTTCAAGAAACGTGCAGTTTGATGTTCCATATTGAATAATCAGTCCACAGTGAGCAACAGGTAAGAATAAAAACAACACAAACAGTAAAACAAAGGATATTTTCTCTTTATGTAAAGATCGTAACAAAAAGTGTGTCTAAAGTGGCCCGCCACACTGCATACGATTCGATTCACTACGATCCGATTTGGACATTTATGTGGCATGATTGATGTGCAAGTCTAGGCCTACTGTCTTTACTAATGAAGAAAAGTAACGGGTGCGTGTCTCGCTGGTTAAAGAAAAGCAGCAAATATTGTACAACGCATGCTTTGTTCTACACGCTTAAACAAAACAATATTGTATAACGCATGCTTTGTTCTACACGCTTAAGCAAAACAATATTGTATAACGCATGCTTTGTTCTACACACTTAAACAAAACAATATTGTATAACGCATGCTTTGTTCTACACGCTTAAGCAAAACAATATTGTATAACGCATGCTTTGTTCTACACACTTAAACAAAACAATATTGTATAACGCATGCTTTGTTCTACACGCTTAAGCAAAACAATATTGTATAACGCATGCTTTGTTCTACAGACTTAAACAAAACAATATTGTATAACGCATGCTTTGTTCTACACGCTTAAACAAAACAATATTGTATAACGCATGCTTTGTTCTACACGCTTAAACAAAACAATATTGTATAACGCATGCTTTGTTCTACACGCTTAAGCAAAACAATATTGTATAACGCATGCTTTGTTCTACACGCTTAAACAAAACAATATTGTATAACGCATGCTTTGTTCTACACGCTTAAACAAAACAATATTGTATAACGCATGCTTTGTTCTACACGCTTAAACAAAACAATATTGTATAACGCATGCTTTGTTCTACACACTTAAACAAAACAAAATTAAGACCCAGCAAAAGACGTCAATAAACTAAGTTATACATTTACTAAAATTAAGTAGGAAAGAAAAAATGCATTTCTCCCATTCTTATAAAAGCAGAAATAAATAGAAACCATTTTTGGCTTCATTGTGAGTATTACAGATAGAGAGGTAGCCAAACACAGACACACACCTTTATATAACAAGCAGATAACCCAAATGTAATTTAAAAGATCACAATTAATGAGTGTCCGGTGCAAAAGAAAGCAGATTCTTTGGGATACGATTAAAAAATCGAACAAAATATTTGTAATTGAATAACATTGTATGGATTTTATCCTGCTGGTGCCTAATTTCAAAGAACCAACCAAATGAAGAATAGATAAAGCCGCCTCACACTATCCAACCTTTTTAGTGGGAAGAAAATTCAGTTGTGAACTCTATTCAACTACCTGTGGCCGTGTGCCTTATTCACTATCAGCAAGCTTGGGCTGTATTCTCACAACTAGCTCCAGTGAGGTGGAAGCAAATCTCTATCTCTCTCTTTCTGGTTGGTTTAACGTCTAGTTAGGCGTAGCCTGGAAGCAAATGGTGCACATGAGGCTTTATTCCGAAAATTATCTGCCCCTGTCTCGTGCCCTGAGATGCGAACGCCACCTACTTAAGATTATCGCCCTTGCCTGTCATGAAGTAGTAGAATATAGTCACAGAAACATTATCTGCATCTGACTCGCCGCTAGGTGGCATGAGCAGTTCGGGCCTAAAATTATCGCCCTTTCTAAAGTCCCATTCCCTCCGACCTGGTTGGAAGGGTTTCATCCGACCAACATTTGCATTTGTGATTTCTACTCACTCTGTCAACAGAAAGGAAAAGTGTAGAAAGGTCACAACCATTTTCGTCCGATTTGGTTGGATAGTGTGAGGCGGCTTTAGCGCTTCGCAGATAGCCATACATTGGCAAATGTTAAGACTAGCTCCATCCTCTGCCCCTTCCATTCATCCCAGACGGTTTCAGGTTAGGGTTAGGGTCAGGAATAGGGTTTGGGATAGGGTTAGGGATTGGTGTAGGATCAGCTTAGTCATCAACCTTTCTGTGTGTATTTGTCACTAAACTGACACTTACCCTACCCATAACCCTATCCCAAACCCTAACATGAAACCGTCTAATCCACACAAACAAAATACAAATTGATGCTATGTTATGAGATTGGCACTTAGCTGACCCTAACCCTATCCAAAACCCTAACTGAAGCCGTCTGAAATGAATGGAAGGAGCAGAGGAGGGAGCTTGTCTCAACATTTGCCCTTACATTAATGACAGATGATACATGTCTAAAACCAGCATTTTGTTTTACTAGATTAACTGGGTATTGATTAGATTTATTTCAGTTTTCTTTGTTAACTATTGATCGATTGACTGGTTAGTCGATGATCATTTCTCCCTAAGCTAAAACAAAGGCGTGTCTTGAAATCAACTGGTTTTATTTCTCAATGCGATAGTGCTTTCGATTAGCAATTGTGTGTTTAATTGTCCGGTCAGAAAATCAGCTTGTATAACAAAAGAAAGTATTTTCCGCGTGAATTTGTTTTTCCAGTAATTCTCAGCAATGATTGTACAGTGTTCGACGAATCTATTCTGTCTAAATGTTTAAAAAAAAATTATCATTGAAAAACGATGACATTCTAATGGAAAGAAATGTAGACATGGCTTTTGGGGTTGGCGAAAGCAATTTGTATATATATATATATATATATATATATATATATATATATATATATATATATATATATATATATATATGTATGTATATGTCACAGTGAGAATTGGAATTAAGCGGGATTCGGAATCCCGCTAGTGGAGATTGGAATTCTGATTTCCACTAGTGGAGATCATAATTATAATTATAGGAAAACACTAGTGGATTAAGAGAATGCAATGAAAACAAAGCAAAATGAACACATAGACTCACACACAGATTTATAAAAATACAAAATAAATAATGCAAAAAAATATTTATTACAAAGAAATTAATTCTGATAACAATTATATAAAATGAACACATAGACACACACAGATTTATAAAAATACAAAATAAATAATGCAAAAAATTATTTATCACAAAGAAATTAATTCTGATAACAATCAGAAAAATATACGAAAATTTTAGAAGTGAAATTTTAAAATAAAATAGTTTAAATATGCACATGTTTAAAAAACAAAATAAGTAAAAACAAAATATAAGTAAGACGGAACCGATCTTTATCGTGTTAAAATATCTACAAGTTTAAGCTACATCTTCGATATGCGTTCATGAAAACAAACAGACATATATATCAGGGTTTCTGATTTCCCCCTCTCTTAAGGAGTAAGCTCACCCCCTGTTTACAGATCTAAGGAGTATTTTCACCCCCAGTTTGAAATTGTAAAGGGTCAAGACGAAACATGGCAGGAACTCCACCCCACTTTCTTCGCGCGGGTATACACACAGAGACTGTCACACAAGTGTGCACAGATGCACGCACGCACGCACGGACACACACACATGGGGCCAAACTTCTTGAGAGGTTTAGACTAATCTCTACCTCTGCTATATGTTCAGAAAACAAGCCAGCTGAATGTGTCCAACATGGACGATCTCCATTTTGCTGGAGCTTGATCACACTACTTTTTCATTTTGTTGTTCGCGTAACAACCAGCTTCTTCTTCTTCTATGTCTTACACTTGCCAGACTGAGGAGCCATGTTGATCAAAGGAATAAAAACTGTATGACACGGTTTCATTGGATACTGAGAAAAGGGTCTGCCAATGAGCATTAAGGTGTCAATTTCATTTCATTTTCAATTTGTATGTTCTTGTTGTTGCTTGTTCGTGCACATATTGTATGCTATCATTTTCATTATCATGTTCTGTTCCATTCTCTTGTTACTTGTGGCAGCCAATATTGTATAATCTACTTGTGTTTGAGCGCCTTGTATAAGCTTTAAGCTTGTTGTGCTCGTTCTCATTTGTTTATGTTGCTGCTTTACTATGTGTTACTCAATAAAAATTCGTTTAAACCAAGGTGTCAGTGATTATATCTGTTGGGATGATCTTGTATAACTTTAGATCTAGGCTAGCAACTTTAGCTTGCATACTGTTGTGGCAGCAGCATACATATGACTAGTACACGGTTGAAGTACCCGCAACGTCGTCAGCTTACTGAAAAGTAACGACTGTGTTAAAGCACAAATCGTCATTTTAATAAGTCATCTCACCCCCTACTTGATATCTCAAAGGGTAAATCTCACGCATGGTTTGAGATTCTAAGGGGTGATTTGAGAGCTCTAGTGCGTAAATACGCACAATTTCTACGTTTTCAGAAACCCTGATAGATGCATAATGAAGACCGAGGAGACCCTCACTAGGTCGAGACAGCTGTCTCTGTATAGGCACTCCACCATTGGGAGAAAAAGTAAATCAGCACGTTTTACTATTTTCTTCTTTTCAGAACACAGACCAATTCATAAAGTTAACGACAACTGAGTTTGCTTCTGAGGTTTGCCAATAAAAACATTGGACTCCAAAAGTTTCATCAAAGCAAAAATTATCTATAATAATACAACTGAAAAACGGGGACTAATGATGTCAACTCGATGTTTGCTATAAATAAATAGATAACTTCTATATAAAAACAACAACAATATATATATATATCATAGTGATTGGATTTCAAATGTGAAAATAAATATATAAAGAAAACAGACATGTGGTCACGCTTTCCCAAACAAGGAGAGAGAGAGAGAGAGAGAGAGAGAGAGAGAGAGAGAGAGAGAGAGAGAGAGAGAGAGAGAGAGAGAGAGAGAGAGAGAGAGAGAGAGAGAGAGAGAGAGAGAGAGAGAGAGAGAGATGGAAAACAAAAAAAAAGGGGAAAAAAAAGAAAATAGGAAACTCCACTGATTGATAATTTGAAAGTACAAGTTACAGCGTTTTGCTAAAAATATACAAAGACATCTGGATACGAAAGAACTTAAAAAATCTCCGTCGACCAAATTGCCTGCCAGCCAACACAGAAAACAATACAGCATTACGAATGATGTAAATTTGATGCTTTCTAAAAATAAATAAATAACTTCTAAAAAAAAAAGAATATTTCTGACTTGGTGGGAGCATGTTTGTTTATCCGGTTTCTGTCGATCACTTTTCCATTAGAAAGAAAGCAACACGAACATTTTGGAAACAGATTACGTTAATGTGGCGGTATCATAGCCGATGAGGTTTAACAGAGGCGTGGTTACCGCTACACCTATCTATATTGTTAAAAACTCGGGACTTTACTGGTGTTGCACTGCCTCCGGGCATTGCAGCCAGTATTGTTCCCACCACCTTTGTATTTACAAATGTCCCATATGTGTCTGTGACCGAGAGGACGTAAAACATCATTTTCATCATCGAACAGTTTGGAAGCACAAAACACAAACTTCAAAACCACTTTCAAACACGCCAATTCACACAAATTGAAGTACACGTGATTTTGAAACGCATTTTCTCATTGAAATAGAAAAAAAGAATGCACAATGTACTCCTTGGGTTCTTTTCCTTGTGAAAGATCTGTGGAAATGAAAACAAAACAGTATACTCGTACACACGCGCAAAACAGAGCACGTGTGTCTTCATCATGCAGGCTCCAAACTAGCGTTCGATTCCTTCTTCTTCTTCCGCGTTGCCAGGCCATATGGCCATAAAGGGTAAGGTATGTATGTGTCCGGTTTTCAGTTTTCACTGGTCTCCCCGCTGCGTACAGCCGACACAATTCGATTTTGGAGGAGCTCAAAAGGAGAAGAAATATTTTGAAGATGTTTTTGAAAAAAAGGCAGGAGAACGGGCCAATAAGTCAGAAAGACAGTAGACGATAGAAAGCAAAGGGAAAAGGCAGAGTCAAAGAGAGTGGCAGATTAGAGGAAGTTACAACCACAGAACTTCAAGAATGTGGGGGAACTATTTTTTTACGAAAGACCCCCCCGGTATCCCCACGGGGAGAGACTCGTTGAGGGGGCGGGGTCGTCAAGCTCCCCGTATGGAGGCACGAGACGTGTCGTCTGAGATTTAAGCCCGAATTTGTGAAACAGATTCAAGACCGAGAATTTTACTCGAAACCCAAATAAAACAATGTGTATATAACATAATATAATGATAAAACTAAACATGGGATCAACCTGAGGTGTGGCCAGTGGTGTGTTTAATTAAACAAAATCATTGTCAAAACGCTTTGTACAAAATGGGAATATGTAGGCCTATAAGGGAATATATATATGTGAGACCATGTGTTCAGTTAATCAAACATATATGATGAGCACGTTAGGGAGAATTCATTCATTGACACATTCAGAAAAGAAAGAAATAATTTCAAAGAACTTTTAGTTCATAGGAGAACAACGAGAAAAAAACCACACAAACCAAAACAAACAAACAAACCAAAACAACAACACGAACAACAAAAAACAATACTTGTCCCATGTAGGGACGACAAATACAGATCCGTTGGCACGCCAGCAATACGACGTAATCAGTAACATGCAACAGAAACACACGAGGAAATATATAAACAAGTCCCACAAAAAGCTTTCAATGCTTGCTTGTGATACGGTAGTTTTGTCAATGATATATAATTTACATAATATTGTATTATGACGAGACCACTAAATATCAAAATCACAAATAACGCTAACAAAGGGTTTATCTCAATACATAGAAATGCGGGGTTTATTTCAATAAAGAGAAATGCTGAAAATCACCAAGACTTAACACCACAGCAAACACTGTTTGTGGACGACTTACGGAAGGTCAAAATCTGTCATGTTTCTGGACAGTATTTTGATGGAGAAGGCAAGTACCGATATAAACTGACTTAAAAATAAGTAAGATGGAACTGATCTTTATCGTGTTAAAATATCTACAAGCTTAAGCTACATCTTCGATATGCGTTCATGAAAACAAACAGCAGACACAAGATTGTATTCCTTGTAGGTATAGTTCTATCCACGGTTTAGAAATCCACTTGGCAAGAGATGTCCTTCTTCACGAAACAAAGCGCATGATGAATCAAGCGTGATCGTTGGTAAATCTACAAATCAAGTAGTTCTGGTCTGACTTATTCTTTGAAAGCAGAAAAAAGACACCCTAGGAGCCTAATTAAAAACTTTATAGCTTATTACAGAAAAGCAGCAAATGAAAACCAAAACGAAATTAATATTCGATTCTCCCAAACAGCAAAAAGATCACATTTATACACAGAAGCACAAAGAGTCGCCTGTAGCATTTATAAAGTGAGATAGATAACCTGTGCTGTAAAAACATAAAATGAAGAAAGCCAAATATGTTTTGAAAGAAAAGTCAGACAGAGCTTTGGCAAATAAAATGAGCAGTCAAATTAATGATCAAAACTCGCAACACAAAAAAACACGTGCATTTCTAACCGAACGTGAGACAAAGAAAGGATGCAATCGCATTGAACATTCAACAAATTCCACGACAAAGAAAATGGCCCAGTTACATATCTTACTGGTATCAGGTGTTCTTTTTAACCCTGTTAAGGGGCAGACACACTACATACGATGCGATCCGACTGTGACATTTGTGAGGCATGATTCTCGTGAAATTTTACTGTCTACATGAATCTGATGAAATCCTGCTGGTTTTGTTCACTATGTTTGTAGTCCCCCGAACACGAATCTGATGAAATATGTATTTTTGTATCAGACATTCTATGTCATTCGTGTATTGGGGATCTGCATGGGCATAGTGAAGGACAACAGCAGGAGTGTTTGTAGAGGGAAGTATTTCACGTGGAGCACGCCTCACAGACATCGTCACATCGGATCGCATCGTGTGCAGTGTCTCTGCCCCTTTACGAACGAATATTTGCTTAGCGTCCTCTGACCCGCTGTCCCGTCTTCTGGACTGTACAGTGGAGTTGCTCCCACTCCCAACTCGCAGCAACACCCTGGTTTGTCAGGTTGCGGAATCTGAAATCAACAGTCCAAAGACTGTGTCCCTTTCTGCTGTTACGTTTGGCTGTGCCCTACTCTCAACCCTGTGTTACATTGGACAGTGTCCATTTCTGCTGTTACGTTTGGCTGTGCCCTACTCTAAACCCTGTGTTACATTGGACAGTGTCCATTTGTACTGTTACGTTTGGCTGTGCCCTACTCTAAACCCTGTGTTACATTGGACAGTGTCCATTTGTACTGTTACGTTTGGCTGTGCCCTACTCTAAACCCTGTGTTACATTGGACAGTGTCCATTTGTACTGTTACGTTTGGCTGTGCCCTACTCTCAACCCTGTGTTACATTGGACAGTGTCCATTTCTGCTGTTACGTTTGGCTGTGCCCTACTCTAAACCCTGTGTTACATTGGACAGTGTCCATTTCTGCTGTTACGTTTGGCTGTGCCCTACTCTAAACCCTGTGTTACATTGGACAGTGTCCATTTCTGCTGTTACGTTTGGCTGTGCCCTACTCTAAACCCTGTGTTACATTGGACAGTGTCCATTTGTACTGTTACGTTTGGCTGTGCCCTACTCTAAACCCTGTGTTACATTGGACAGTGTCCATTTGTACTGTTACGTTTGGCTGTGCCCTACTCTAAACCCTGTGTTACATTGGACAGTGTCCATTTGTACTGTTACGTTTGGCTGTGCCCTACTCTCAACCCTGTGTTACATTGGACAGTGTCCATTTGTACTGTTACGTTTGGCTGTGCCCTACTCTAAACCCTGTGTTAAATTGGACAGTGTCCATTTGTACTGTTACGTTTGGCTGTGCCCTACTCTAAACCCTGTGTTAAATTGGACAGTGTCCATTTGTACTGTTACGTTTGGCTGTGCCCTACTCTAAACCCTGTGTTACATTGGACAGTGTCCATTTGTACTGTTACGTTTGGCTGTGCCCTACTCTAAACCCTGTGTTACATTGGACAGTGTCCATTTGTACTGTTACGTTTGGCTGTGCCCTACTCTAAACCCTGTGTTACATTGGACAGTGTCCATTTGTACTGTTACGTTTGGCTGTGCCCTACTCTAAACCCTGTGTTACATTGGACAGTGTCCATTTGTACTGTTACGTTTGGCTGTGCCCTACTCTAAACCCTGTGTTACATTGGACAGTGTCCATTTGTACTGTTACGTTTGGCTGTGCCCTACTCTAAACCCTGTGTTACATTGGACAGTGTCCATTTGTACTGTTACGTTTGGCTGTGCCCTACTCTAAACCCTGTGTTACATTGGACAGTGTCCATTTGTACTGTTACGTTTGGCTGTGCCCTACTCTCAACCCTGTGTTACATTGGACAGTGTCCATTTGTACTGTTACGTTTGGCTGTGCCCTACTCTCAACCCTGTGTTACATTGGACAGTGTCCATTTGTACTGTTACGTTTGGCTGTGCCCTACTCTAAACCCTGTGTTACATTGGACAGTGTCCATTTGTACTGTTACGTTTGGCTGTGCCCTACTCTAAACCCTGTGTTACATTGGACAGTGTCCATTTGTACTGTTACGTTTGGCTGTGCCCTACTCTAAACCCTGTGTTACATTGGACAGTGTCCATTTGTACTGTTACGTTTGGCTGTGCCCTACTCTAAACCCTGTGTTACATTGGACAGTGTCCATTTGTACTGTTACGTTTGGCTGTGCCCTACTCTAAACCCTGTGTTACATTGGACAGTGTCCATTTGTACTGTTACGTTTGGCTGTGCCCTACTCTAATCCTGTGTTACATTGGACAGTGTCCCTTTCTATTGTTGCGTTTGGCTGTACACTACTCTAAACCCTGTGTTAAATTGGACAGCGTCCCTTTCTATTGTTGCGTTTGGCTGTGCCCTACTCTAATGCTGTGTTAAATTGGACAGTGTTCCTTTGTATTGTTGCGTTTGGCTGTGCCCTACTCTAATGCTGTGTTAAATTGGACAGTGTTCCTTTGTATTGTTGCGTTTGGCTGTGCCCTACTCTAATGCTGTGTTAAATTGGACAGCGTTCCTTTCTATTGTTACGTTTGGCTGTGCCCTACTCTAATGCTGTGTTAAATTGGACAGCGTTCCTTTGTATTGTTGCGTTTGGCTGTGCCCTACTCTAATGCTGTGTTAAATTGGACAGCGTTCCTTTCTATTGTTACGTTTGGCTGTGCCCTACTCTAATGCTGTGTTAAATTGGACAGCGTTCCTTTCTATTGTTACGTTTGGCTGTGCCCTACTCTAATGCTGTGTTAAATTGGACAGCGTTCCTTTGTATTGTTGCGTTTGGCTGTGCCCTACTCTAATGCTGTGTTAAATTGGACAGCGTTCCTTTGTATTGTTGCGTTTGGCTGTGCCCTACTCTAATGCTGTGTTAAATTGGACAGCGTTCCTTTCTATTGTTACGTTTGGCTGTGCCCTACTCTAATGCTGTGTTAAATTGGACAGCGTTCCTTTGTATTGTTACGTTTGGCTGTGCCCTACTCTAATGCTGTGTTAAATTGGACAGCGTTCCTTTGTATTGTTGCGTTTGGCTGTGCCCTACTCTAATGCTGTGTTAAATTGGACAGTGTTCCTTTCTATTGTTACGTTTGGCTGTGCCCTACTCTAATGCTGTGTTAAATTGGACAGCGTTCCTTTCTATTGTTGCGTTTGGCTGTGCCCTACTCTAATGCTGTGTTAAATTGGACAGCGTTCCTTTCTATTGTTACGTTTGGCTGTGCCCTACTCTAATGCTGTGTTAAATTGGACAGCGTTCCTTTCTATTGTTACGTTTGGCTGTGCCCTACTCTAATGCTGTGTTAAATTGGACAGTGTTCCTTTCTATTGTTGCGTTTGGCTGTGCCCTACTCTAATGCTGTGTTAAATTGGACAGCGTTCCTTTCTATTGTTGCGTTTGGCTGTGCCCTACTCTAATGCTGTGTTAAATTGGACAGTGTTCCTTTGTATTGTTACGTTTGGCTGTGCCCTACTCTAATGCTGTGTTAAATTGGACAGTGTTCCTTTGTATTGTTACGTTTGGCTGTGCCCTACTCTAATGCTGTGTTAAATTGGACAGCGTTCCTTTCTATTGTTACGTTTGGCTGTGCCCTACTCTAATGCTGTGTTAAATTGGACAGCGTTCCTTTCTATTGTTACGTTTGGCTGTGCCCTACTCTAATGCTGTGTTAAATTGGACAGCGTTCCTTTCTATTGTTGCGTTTGGCTGTGCCCTACTCTAATGCTGTGTTAAATTGGACAGCGTTCCTTTCTATTGTTACGTTTGGCTGTGCCCTACTCTAATGCTGTGTTAAATTGGACAGCGTTCCTTTCTATTGTTGCGTTTGGCTGTGCCCTACTCTAATGCTGTGTTAAATTGGACAGCGTTCCTTTGTATTGTTGCGTTTGGCTGTGCCCTACTCTAATGCTGTGTTAAATTGGACAGTGTCCCTTTCTATTGTTACGTTTGGCTGTGCCCTACTCTAATGCTGTGTTAAATTGGACAGCGTTCCTTTCTATTGTTACGTTTGGCTGTGCCCTACTCTAATGCTGTGTTAAATTGGACAGCGTTCCTTTGTATTGTTGCGTTTGGCTGTGCCCTACTCTAATGCTGTGTTAAATTGGACAGCGTTCCTTTCTATTGTTACGTTTGGCTGTGCCCTACTCTAATGCTGTGTTAAATTGGACAGCGTTCCTTTGTATTGTTGCGTTTGGCTGTGCCCTACTCTAATGCTGTGTTAAATTGGACAGTGTCCCTTTCTATTGTTACGTTTGGCTGTGCCCTACTCTAATGCTGTGTTAAATTGGACAGCGTTCCTTTCTATTGTTACGTTTGGCTGTGCCCTACTCTAATGCTGTGTTAAATTGGACAGCGTTCCTTTCTATTGTTACGTTTGGCTGTGCCCTACTCTAATGCTGTGTTAAATTGGACAGCGTTCCTTTCTATTGTTACGTTTGGCTGTGCCCTACTCTAATGCTGTGTTAAATTGGACACTGTCTCTTTCGAATACAATGTTGCGCTGGACACTTCCAAAAAGGGGAATGAGATTGAGAACATTTCGATAGCTTGGAATCAAAACGGACTATCTAAAAAAAAACGAACTATCTTTAGATAGTCCATCGACATATTATTGAACTTATTACGAAAACTAATAACTTGTATGAAAAAAGACTGCTGAAATATAAAAAGCAAAACCCCATTTTCATATTTCTGCAGTCATTGTTTGATACAAGTTATTAGTTTTTGTAATAAATCCAGTAATACGTCAATGGACTATCCAAAGATAGTCCGTTTTGACTCCAAGCCATCGATTATTTTTACACTGAAAGGTAAACAGAAAGGAGTATTATTAAAACAACAACGAAACAAAACTGTCAAAAGTTGGTTGGTATCACAATAAGCAATAATGACTGTAAACTTCAGGACATTCAGGAAAATATAAAAAAAAAGGTTCCAGAATGTATGGCCAACGTTCCTTACGAGGCAGAGCACATCTAACAGATGCATTCCATACTTTCAGCCTGCAACAGTTATAGACACAAATTAGACAAGAGATCATATTTCAAAGGTTCGAACCTTCTTTTCATCATTGTTACTAAAAACATTCTGAACAAACTTGCCGCACAGTTCTAGTTAAGAAGTATTACAATATAAAAACAAATAGATAATAGAATGACTTTTACTTTGTTCTGAAGCCCCCCCCCCCCCCCCCCCCCCTGGCCGATTGTATTTCTCCTGAATAACCACGCAAAGCAAAACAATGGGCACAAACAAATTTAAAAAAGGATTCACTTTATAAAAATACGTGGCTGGACATTTGGCCGAATGTTCGTTTAGCCGATGTACATTTGGCCGACATACATTTCGCCGAATGATTATGAGGACAGTTGATCGAATGGACGTTTCGGCTGACTGGAAATGTATTTTGCTTTAGTTCGTTTTTAGTTGTTTAACGCAACTGGAAAGAGACTATGTACCTCCTTTCGCCCCCCCCCCCTCCCCCTTCTCTGAAGTCTAAAACCTCTCACTTGTAGGCGTTTATTAACAAATATTAAAGCA
This sequence comes from Phymorhynchus buccinoides, assembly GCA_017654935.2. NCBI lineage: Eukaryota > Metazoa > Mollusca > Gastropoda > Neogastropoda > Raphitomidae > Phymorhynchus > Phymorhynchus buccinoides. Next base: position 6,133,743 of record CM065693.1, read on the forward strand.
CATGTAAAATATGTTTAAACAAAAGTAACAGTGTGTACAGCTACCAACGCACATATCATTTATAAAATGTCCCTCATGAAACACTGTGAATCATAACGATAGACAAGAGACAGAGACGGCAATGAGAGAGAGAGAGAGAGAGAGAGAGAGAGAGAGAGAGAGAGAGAGAGAGAGAGAGAGAGAGAGAGAGAGAGAGAGAGAGAGAGAGAGAGAGAGAGAGAGAGAGAGAGAGAGAGAGAGAGAGAGAGAGAGAGAGAGAGAGAGAGAGAGAGAGAGAGAGAGAGAGAGAGAGAGAGAGAGAGAGAGAGAGAGAGAGAGAGAGAGAGAGAGAGAGAGAGAGAGAGAGAGAGAGAGAGAGAGAGAGAGAGAGAGAGAGAGAGAGAGAGAGAGAGAGGAGTACAAACTGTACGCAACACCTGTGTCATGCAGACATAAATATATGACAGGATACTCAACCAACATATTAAAATAATTCAACATAGACGCTATTTAATGAGCAACGTAATTTTTTTTATATACAAACAATGACTATTCTTTTATTATTTCAACAGGGGTAACAACAAAGTAAAACAACAAAGGCATACATTATCACTAATTATGAAAATATATGATCATGTTGACTTTAGGTAATTCTCACTGTAAATGCTTTAGAGATAAATAAAGCCAGTTTTGAGGACATTCTAGAATTAGAGAGCAGTAGGGTGAGTCTGAAAGCATTGGGATGAGTAACATATGTTTTGGGGATAAATGCTTCACGTATACCGAGGGCATATCAATAAAAAGTGCAAATCAGATTCAGGTACATTAAGGCAAAGTGGACAGTCCATGAGTACCGACGTTTGTGACATTTCAGTTGAGAAACCTCAAAAATATATATATATATATATATATATATATATATATATATATATATATATATATATATATATATATATATATATATATATATATATATATATATATATATATAGAGAGAGAGAGAGAGAGAGAGAGAGAGAGAGAGTAGTGGGCCACAGAGGCTTTGACCACTACATTTTACCAGATTGTTTAGCTACAAGAATAAAATCGACCACACCACAACATTTATAAAGGTCATTTTTAATTTCGGTAAAATGTCTGTCTGGTCAAATGTCCGTTCGGCCAAGCATCCGTTCAGCCAAATGTCCGTTGGACAAATATTTGGGAGTCAAAAACTCGTGGTATGTTGACGTAAAGCATAATGAAACTACAATATTACAAAAATGAAAAATGAGTCAGTCTGTACCTTGATTTGTCCATTCGGTCAAATGTCCACTAGGCGAAATGTCCATTCGGTCAAATGTCCGTTCAGCCAAACGTCCATTCGGTCAAATGTCCACTAGGCGAAATGACCATTCGGTCAAATGTCCGTTCGGCCAAACGTCCATTCGGTCAAATGTCCACTAGGCGAAATGACCATTCGGTCAAATGTCCGTTCGGCCAAATGTCCGTTAGGCCAAATATTTGGGAGTCCAAAACTCGTGGTATGTCGATGTAAAGCATAATGAAACAACAATATTGCAAACCTGAAAAAGGAGTCAGTCTGTACCTTGATAGCTGATGGTCAACAAAGAAAAGGCAGAATTGATAAAACCGGCAACAAAAGGGATAAGAATCAACAGAAACAAAATCTATTGCTACATTCATTAAGAACTAAAGTAAATGATGTGAAATCAGGTTGGTGTATCTGAGGTTCCAAGGTAACTATAAAACATATCAATAATACTTATATCTTTAGCAAGGTAAGCGTAAACTAGAGGCAAGATTAAAGTAATATGGCGTCACATTCTCCTGCAGTGAACACAAATGTCAGTTATCTCGGTATTAAAAACACCGTGATTAAAAACACAGATACATTGAAACGAAGATGGTTTTTAAACAATCCTCAGAATTCGCATTCCAGTTTACGGAGGCAAACAAACAAGCAAATAAACAAACAAAGAAAGCGATTGTTAAGAAGTTGCAATATTGCACTACAGCACTGAGATGGAACAAAACATTACAACAACAGGAAAAAAGCACATCTTTTGCAATGCAGTACTATATAAAATAAGATGGAAACAAACATTACAAAACTGTTAGGTTCAGTTCTAAAGAAATGTAAAAGGCTGCGTCGCATTTATCCTTTGAAATATGCCCGGAAGTGTAGGGGAAATCCATGAACACAAAATGGCGGTTTAAAAAAAACCCAATAATGAAAGAAACAATTACAAATCACAACATTTCTCCATCCAACCCCCTCCGCCCCCCAAAATAAAATAAAAGATAGTGTAAGTTACGCATACGAGTTAGGCACGGCTGATACATTCTCAGGGGATGGACATCCCTTTAATAAGTAGGCTGAATAATAATGAGTATGGCATTAGGAAGAATTACTGTGTAAGTGCAATCTTGCTTTGGATGCTTCGACCTAACCCCTCAGACTTTCACTTACAACTGTAGGCATTGATAGGACCACGTTTAATGCTGTCTGAAACATGGAAAAAAGGTGCAAAACTGACAAAAGTGTAGCTCAGACTTACATAATTCAGAAGTCTATATATGAAGCCCTTAAAATGACATAGCAACATATGGAAATACAAAACCATATTAAGTGGGTCAATTAGTACACAATATAGGCCTAGCCTATACGAAAATCAAGCTCGCAGATTGTAAATATAATTTATCACAAACATAAAAAACAACCAAAATACATACGAAAAGATTAAGCTCTCAAAGAATTGTTCACAGTGGTATGTAGTCATCATCATTATAACCATCATCATTATTTTCTTAAATGAATAAAGCAAATAAATTGACCGTCTAGAGTATTTTGGGCTGATACAAACTGAGCCTCTCCCGCCCAAAGCCTTATTTTGTTTGTGAGAAAGCCAGTGTTGCCTTGGCAGACGAGTGTCGACATGGACAAACATTAATTTGCCTAACACGCGCAGAATGGAGGGACACAGTGACTAAAATACTACTACTACTACTACTACTACTACTACTACTACTACTACTACTACTACTAACATGCAAACGAGAGGTAGCTTCTAGTCAAAGGGGTAGATTGCGTTGCTTTTACATCTGTCACGCAGAGATGTTGTACTCGAGGCTGATAAAGACGCAATCCATTGTTTTTGCTTCACGTCCACAAATGGTCAAATAACAAAGAAACGAACTTTAAATGCAACTCAGAGCCGCACCAAGTGATTCGTAAGGAGAGGGGGTGGGGCGGGTCCTCTGGGGTCCAGAGAGCTGCATAGGTTTCCGGAAACTAGGAAACCATAGATCGGGATAAATGTGTCGGGATTGAGAACAGATGAGGTGTCTCCAAATTGCGTCCCCAAAGAGGGTGTTACTAACCTTCACTATAAATCTACATAGGCTATAGGGGGCAAACTGTCCTAGGCTATAGGGGGCAAACTGTCCTAGGCTATAGGGGGCAAACTGTCCTAGGCTATAGGGGGCAAACTGGCCTATGCTATAGGGTGCAAACTGTCCTAGGCTATAGGGTGCAAACTGTCCTAGGCTATAGGGGGCAAACTGTCCTAGGCTATAGGGGGCAAACTGGCCTATGCTATAGGGTGCAAACTGTCCTAGGCTATAGGGTGCAAACTGTCCTAGGCAATAGGGTGCAAACTGTCCTAGGCTATAGGGTGCAAACTGTCCTAGGCTATAGGGAGCAAACTGTCCTATGCTATAGGGTGCAAACTGTCCTAGGCTATAGGGTGCAAACTGTCCTAGGCTATAGGGTGCAAACTGTCCTAGGCTATAGGGGGCAAACTGTCCTAGGCTATAGTGGGCAAACTGTCCTAGGCTATAGGGGGCAAACTGTCCTAGGGGGCGAATTGTCCAATCACCATCTACCACAAGATTCTCTTAGGCTATTGATTACGTTGTGTGGTATTACTATAAAGTTGCATATTACATGTTCCACTGATACGGGGCAAACTGGCGTTGTACAAAAGGCAAGGTCTTTCTCTTGGTTTTAATAAAGAAAGAAAGAAAGACACACACACACACACAGAAGCCCAAACAACCTTTACTGCACACTTGGATGCTCATTTCTTCAGACCACCATAACGATTTGCTAACATGTCGACAAGATAATATGAAATGCAGTCAAAGTAAAAGTGTTTTTGATATTATCGGCATGCGTATGCACACCTCTACTAGGTTAGGTCTTATTAAAACAACAATTCCCCCGTGGGGATACGGGGGTGGGGGTGGAGGTCTTTTGCATAAATAGTTCCCCCACCTTCTGGAAGATATGTGCTTGTAACTTCCTCCAATCTGTCACTCTCTTTGACTCTGCCTTTTCCCTTTTTTACTGTCATCTGCTATCTTTCTGCCTTACCAGTCCATTCTCCTGCCTTTTTTTACGAAACACTTTCAAAAACATTTCTTCCAGCCGAAGTTGGACTTAGCTGGGCCTAACTATTTCTTAGTTAGGTGCGTAACGGCAGCATGACGCATCTATGCTCATAATTGACAGGAAACGGTATGAGCGATCGAAGAATAATAATAATAATAATAAAAACAACAATTATAACAGTGTTTTGATATTATCTACATGCATGCACATCCCTATTAGGTCAGTTCTTATTAAAACAATGACGGGCGTTTGCACACACCACACAAACCGCTCGCTCGCCTTTCTCCCCACTGTGGATGATTGCCTGGTTCTGAGAAAGATAATGATGTGTGAAAGCAAGAAGCTTTCAAGCCAGGTGGGATCTAAGATATTCAGCATCATCATGTAGACATAAATTAGTATATAAAACGTAGTTTGGATTATTTTCACAAACCAGCAACAATAATATGATTATTTGACGCAGGGAAACTACCATTGAAACATTTTATTGAGAGGTATAAGGTTAGGAAAACAGGAGCACTGCACTAGTCACAGAGGACTAAAAATATGGGCCACTCCATAAGCTATTGACCAGTACACCTACATTATGTTTCTTCCCCAAATGTCCTACCATTGAAGCTTATGTTTAGTTTTTTGGGCAACCTTTGCTGGTCTTTAGTAACTAAAAAAACCTACATCGGTACTACTCACACAGTACAGTGGAACCTCCCTTATAAGACCTTAAAAAGCATCCAAAATGAGGTCTTATAAGGGAGGGGTCTTAATAGGGAGGTAATCTTAATACTTACAAAGAAGGGCAATGTCTCAGAGAAGTAGGTCTTATATGGGAGGGGGTGTTATAAGGGAGGTAATTTTAATACTTACAAAGAAGGGCAATGTCTCAGAGAAGTAGGTCTTATAAGGGAGGGAGTCTGATAAAGGGAGGTCTTGTTAGGGAGGTTCCACTGTACCCTTTTCTTCGGTGCCATTTTCGTTTGTTGTTGTCGTTCCCTGGCTTAAAGACTCCAGGGATCAGCCCAGAAGCCGAAGCGCTTGAACACTATGGTACAAATGCACCAGCTAGGGATGAGAACATTACGTGTGTGACTCTTTTTTGATTACCCCGCCACGTGGGCAGCCACACCCCGGCTTCGGAGGAATTTTTTGTTTAATCTTGCTTCTTTGGATAGAAAGTATCAGTTTTGTGCAAATTTCAGAAAACACACCAAATGATTCGATATTTTGGGGTATAAAAAGGATTTGATTTGGCAATATCCGTGAACATGTCCCATATGTGCCTTCCCAGGTCGAGAGGACGTAAAATTCAATTTCATCAATATCCGTGAACATAATAATAAAAAGCGACAACCAATTCAAAATGAAAACGGTGAAAAACATATTGAAAATGTACAGACGTGAAATCAGTTTTAGCAAACACAGTAACGGGGTTTGAACTCTGTACAATTGCATTAGACAGATAATAATAATAATACCAATAATAGTGAATCATTTATATAGCGCACTCCTCCACCAAATGTGGAGCTCTATGCGCTTAACAACAACAAAAAATAAAATCAAGAAATTCAACAAAAAACAAATAATCGCTGGCAGGTGACTAGCATAGTTTGCAATGTATTCTTAAAGGAAGTAAACTAGCAGTGGTATGAAAACTAAATATATATCACTGTACTGAGTTCACATAACTGCAGAATGATACGCATACTCTCTTGCAAGACATACAACGTATAGTCAAAGCCCATAGAGAGGATTAAAAATAATTGATGTAATAATAGTAATATAGTCATACTGTCAACATTGACACAAACACCACAACAAAATGTGATGATGACATTATTAATTGTTGTCATGTTGTTTTTATTTCAGGTGGTTGCAATCAAGTTTGACGTCCTTGGCAATTGCTGAGCAGACAATAGAATAGCGACTGTTCTCCAACACTTGTCACAAAAAAGTCTAAAGAAAAAACCATAGTTGATGAATTCAATGTTCATGTATGATCTAAGAAGGGGCTTGCTAAGTTGATCACAAAATTCATTACAAAAAACACCTGATTCAGTTAGCTTGGACTTTGTGCATACAAAAATGAAGCTGCACTAGGTCGCTGAAATAAAATCATAGTAAACACCTTAGACAAATATCGTGTCAGTCAAGCCGATTACCAACCAGAAAAGGAAATAGCATGGCATTCAAAGAAAACAATTAAGTCAAGGAAAATTAAAAGTAAGTGAATACAAATTTGCAAACGTTCATGACAGCTGATTTTACAACACCATTACAGAATATTTTACAGTAAGTATTAATATAATAGTTTCTGAAACCAAGTCGCAACCACATCCTTTTTGGAGTTAATTACTAAAGACGTTTTAGGAAGTTATGCATTTTCCTTAAATAAAACACAAAGCAAACAACAAGCAATCAGTGTGTAAAATCCCATGTTCCAAACATATATGAAAGTCCAGCATTGAAAACATTATACTTCTTCTGCGTTCCTAGGCCATATGTCCATAATGGGTAAGGTACATTATGTGTCCGGTATACTAAAAACAAGCACATCAAACTGATTTTTGAGGTTGTGATTTGA
>CM065693.1:6143195-6165695 GCA_017654935.2 Phymorhynchus buccinoides
TTTGTATGTGTTGTGTTATTTTTGTCATATGGCTTGTATTATTTTTCTTATTTATGTTCATGTTCTGTATTTGAAAATGCAAAAAAAAACTTCAATAAAAATAATGGTATGTTTTGATGTAAACAAAATTGGTATTTTCCTATAACAGCCAAACAATGCATTCTGAGAGATTGTATAATTTGATAACAAATACTTCATATGCCACATAACAGTACGTTTATAAAGTGTTAAGTGAAGTCGTAAAATAAATATTTTGATGAAAAAACGATTGATATTCTCCCGTAACAACCAAATAGTGTATTTTAAATAACAATAAAATGGTGTCATACCGGAGACAACTACCGTTTTCTCGAGACGTCAGACATTCATTACAATATTATTTCTTAATCACAAGAATAAGACATTCATAACAAAAGAAACGGTATAATCCGCGATAAGGGAGAGAGAGAGAGAGAGAGAGAGAGAGAGAGAGAGAGAGAGAGAGAGAGAGAGAGAGAGAGAGAGAGAGAGAGAGAGAGAGAGAGATCAAATCAAAAAATCCGCGATAAGAGAGAGAGAGAGAGAGAGAGAGAGAGAGAGAGAGAGAGAGAGAGAGAGAGAGAGAGAGAGAGAGAGAGAGAGAGAGAGAGAGAGAGAGAGAGAGAGAGAGAGAGAGAGAGAGATTGATTTAAAATTCGGTCTTGCTGAAAAGCAAATAACATAAAAAAAACCACAAATCAACATTCCGGTCTTTTCAGGGAAAAGTTGTTCAATCTAGACAAACACGAACAAATTTGTGCTTCGACGTTAACCCAATTAATAGGCGTAAAAATAAACAAAATATCCGGTGATTTTTTTAAGTAGATACTTTGGGTTGTGTAAACTGGATATACTTTTACCCCCCAAAGTAATGTGTATTCACCCCCCAAATATACCCATTCAATGATCGTTGCCGGTAGGGCTGTGCAAAAAGAACGAACGTAACATGAATTGCCCCGTTTGTATAATATGGTTAGACCTTAAGAATGCAAGATTATCAGAAGGTTAATCATCACATATCTTAACCTTTTCACCGCCAGCCATATTTCAGCCAAAATGGCCATTAAATTAACCTGGGTAGAGAACAAAATCCATCTGCAGTATTGGGGATTCTTCTGTGACATATATAAAATAAGGTCTATCCTTACTTCCCAAATCTAAGACAATAGGGTCTTTGGATAATAGACCCCAATTTGATGCCTTTTAGTGACATAGGTGCTAAATCACTGTGGTGCTAAAATGTGACTTTGGCGATGAAAGGGTTAATTAAAAAAAATCTGTCAAATAGGTAAAGCTTGCTGCTTCCACGAAGTCACTATGCCCGTCCACATTTCCAGGCAAAAGAAAAAAAACACCAAAACAACTGTCACAAAAACTTCGGAAAAAATGTCAAATGGACTAGACCCTTCGCTTTCATATCCATCTCTTTGTGTGTGAAAAACAGAGAATAACTAAGACTGGAAACAGCATTATATATAAAAAAAAACCGACGAGCATGTGTAACACCAAGCTGGTAAGACATTACCAAACACAATTTCCAAAAATAATTAATAACAACAAATGCTACAGAAAATGAAAAATAAAAACTTTATAATTGTGCTCATTTCTCTACATGTGATATGTCTCAAGCATCAAACAATAAAACATAAGTTACAAACATGAGCCCAGAGTACCAAAACTTATGCCTAAATTTAAAATCGTGGCCTTTGCTTTTAGTAGATCGATGTATGGCATAATACTTATAAACAATCGGTATGACAATAACAAATATTGTTCAAAACGGACAGAAGTGACTAAAAACTGTTGGTCATCACTGGTCCGCCATCGTTTAAAAGAAAGCAGGTTCCCAATTAATATAACTCAAACACACTTAAAACGAAACATAGCAAAAAAAAGAGACCATGTGCATTTGGTCAAAAAATAGTTGTATGTCCAATAATTAATTGCACTTAAAATATAAAAGATAAAACTTGGGTCATTGTCTCCCTCTTTACTAATGATCCGCACTAAATTATCAGCAACAAAAATAAAATGTTAACAATACAAAAAAAGCAAGAACAATTTCAGACACAAGCTGGTGAGGGAATGTAACTCATATAATCCTGTTGCTTTTATTTTGTTTTTGATTCTCGTAAATTCAGATACTATGAAACGAACAGAAACAAACGCACGCACGCACACACACACACACACACAAACACAAACTAAAAATAAACAGCGGCGCGACAGTATTTTCGGCTCCAGTGACCTTGACCTTTGACCAATGATCTTTATCTTCCAGGTGGGCCTAGATATCCTAACTCCCTATCCGCACGCGCACTGTGAGGGTCCTAGCTCCCTCCGTTCAAACGCTATCGTGTTAACATAGATAGACAGCCATATAGACAGTCAGCCAGGAACAGACAGCGGCCTTTTGCGTCACCGATGCTTATTGTAATTATTATTTGATACCTTATTACAATGCGGCACTGACTAATACAAAATAATAACATGATACAATTGTTTTTAAAGATAACACAACAAAAACATTCAAACAACAAGAGCAAAACAAATATTGCATGAACTGATACTTACAGAAATATCACTATAAAACATAATTATATCAATATAATTCGTTCCTTTTGCTCATTGAGTGAGGCAGGCGAGTATGATTCAACTAGAATAGAAAAATACTTTAGCCTGTCTTTATTTAACAGACAAAAATGTTGCCCTTCGATAAGGGCGGAGAGAGAGAGAGAGAGAGAGAGAGAGAGAGAGAGAGAGAGAGAGAGAGAGAGAGAGAGAGAGAGAGAGAGAGAGAGAGAGAGAGAGAGAGAGAGAGAGAGAGAGAGAAACTGAGACAGACAGAATTTACAGAGAACAATGAACAATTAATGATTTAATGTACAGGCCTGGGCTACAGAGAGAGAGAGAGAGAGAAGAGGAGAGAGAGGAGAGAGAGAGAGAGAGAGAAAGAGAGAGAGAGAGAGAGAGAGACACCGAACGGTTTAATTTACATTGGCCTTGGGCTACAGTGGGAGAGAGAGACAGAGAGAGAGAAAGGGGGGGGGGGGAGACAGGAAAAAGAGAAGAGACGTTCAGACAGACAGACACACAGACAGAGGTCATTTGAAAGAGAAAGAGAGAGGTAGGGAAGGATAAAGGAAGGTTGAGAGAGATTCAGGTTTAAAGAGAGAGAGAGAGAGAGAGAGAGAGAGAGAGAGAGAGAGAGAGAGAGAGAGAGAGAGAGAGAGAGAGAGAGAGAGAGAGAGAGAGAGAGAGAGAGAGAGAGAGAGAGAGAGAGAGAGAGAGATAAAACATAGACGAGTATTGTATGAACAAAAAAATCAAAAGGAATCATTACTAATACAGTATGTGTGCTTCAACAAAACGGCTTTACTATAAATCATTGATCGGTACTCTATAATTATGCAGAACTACTAAATGTCAATGCACATACATACCAAGTTTGAAGTCTGTAAGTCCAATGGTGCAAAAGATATGGCCCCTAAACGAAATTTAGGTTTTCAAGGTCATACGTCAAGGTCAATGTTAGTACGGTCACATGTGGGACCGTCCGTGTACCATGATACACCACTACACACAATTTGAAGCGATTCTGTGCACTGGTTAATGAGCTACAGGGCGGACAGACTCACACACAGACAGACAGCCAGACTTTGAATTTTATTATATAGGTATAGATGTACGCACAGACAGATATTTATTTATTTAGGAAACTTATATAGCGCATTACCTTAAAGACACACTGACCCACCACGATTAAGTCCCTTGGTTTTTTTCTGGGTAGCTGTGACCCATATAGAAATGCCCCCATGTTCAAATTGAGGCTGCTCTTTAAAATGATGTATCGCTTTGAATTTGGGGGCATTTGTATGGTAGTGAGACCTGGTCAAAACAAGATTTATTTCCAGATATAAGAGGGAAAAGACGTGAAACCCGTGATTTTGACACGTGATCTTGTGGGTCTTTTAAGCTCAATGCGCTTTCAGTAAACGATTTATGAAGAGACAGACTTAACTCCATGATTAGGGTACAGTCTGTATGCAACCAATAAAACAGAGCAAATAAATCAACAATACAGCAACACGGCATCGATCAGTGAGTTTTAACTTGTGTCTTCTGCTTTCGTATATGAGTTATGTGTACGAATGGTATTCAACTATTATAAACAAACAAAAAACAACAGTAAAATCATGAAGTATATCAACAGGAAAGTACCGATCTAGTGCGGAGCAGTAGTAGAGATAATATGCATAACCCACAGAAGCAGAATGGGCAAAATAAAAATAAAAACTTTCAAAAAAATTAAATAAAATTAAGACATCTAGTCTAATAACTCGAAAAAAAGAGTCAATACTAAGCGCTTAGAGCTTTGATAGATAAGCGCTATAGTAATTTACATAATAAATAAATACTTAAAAAATAAAATAAAATAAGTCATCTAGTCTAATAACCCGAAAAAAAGTCAATACTAAGCGCTTAGAGCTTTGATGAATAAGCGCTACAGAAATGTACATAATAAATAAATAAATAAATACTTTAAAAAAAAGTCATCTAGTCTAATAACCAGAAAAAGAGTCAATACTAAGCGCTTAGAGCTTTGATGAATAAGCGCTACAGAAATGTACATAATAAATAAATAAATACTTAAAAAAGAAGAAGAAGAAAAGTCATCTACTCTAATAACTCGAAAAAAAGAGTCAATACTAAGCGCTTAGAGCTTTGATGAATAAGCGCTATAGTAATTTACATAATAAATACTTAAAACAAACAAAACACAAGACACCACGTTTGAGACTCCAACCCGTTGTCACGTAGGCCTAACTAAAAAACAAAAAGAGTGACGTAATGATATACATGACGTAATCAACTATAAAGACGTAAATAATGATGCACACCAGCAACAACAACAACAACAACAACAAAATGTGTCATAATTTGATATCATTTGATATTTGAAGCACGGGTGACAGAACATGGATAGTAGATAATGATGTGCGTGTAAAAGCGAGAAAAACAACAAACAAAATTGTGTTCGTTTTCTTTTCTTATTCTCCGCGCTTCATTTAAAGATACACTGACGCACCACGATTAAGTCCCTTGGTTTTTTTTTCTGGGTAGCTGTGACCCACATACACATGTCCCCATCTTCAAATTGAGGCTGCTCTTTAAAATGATGGTTCGGTTTGAATTTGGGGGCATTTGTATGGTCAAAGCAAGATTTCGCAAGATTTCTTTCCAGCTATAAGCACAAAAACACGTGAAACCCGTGATTTTGACACGTGATCTGGTGGATCTTTAAAGGGGGTTGGTTTGGGCTCTTTTTTTTAGAGTTGTTAACGTTTTCAGATACACTTGGCCTTGATTGCGTTGTTTAGATGAACATAAATAAGTGCCCTAAATGCAGTGAAAGGACGATTGTTCTGGATTTTTATTGTTTTTGAAATAAAACGATGCTCAGCAATTGAAAAACATCGTCTTCTAGACGAGACGTTGACTGAGTCGAACTAGGAAATGACGACACAGATCGTGGATATAAAGGAAGTACAGTCGCATGATGCCGATGTCCATGCGCTTGTCTCGGGCGCATGAACTCCACCCACACGTGTCAAACTGTACCTTTCTGTGATTGACCCCAGTCTACTTATAAATGGCTGCAAAAGACAAAGGACCAAACTCAACAACCACCAAAAATATGAGAATCCACAAAAAAGCCACAGTCTTGTTCAAAATAATTTCTAATTCCGATATTTTGTTTTGACGTCAGAGCTATTGTCTACGTCAGGCCACACGTCACAAAGTACTCCGTCTCATAAGTACACAGAATGACAATTTCATCCTGGCTCGTGCGATGCCCACCAGTATCGCCGCTTCAAACACAAAACTTTCAATCCTAGCTTCAGCCGAGTTGGAGACGAACAAGATACAGTGGGACCTCCCTTATAAGACTCCTTCCCATATAAGACCTGCTTCTCGGAGACATTGCCCTTCTTTGTAAGTATTAAAATTACCTCCCTTATAAGACTCCCTCCCATTAAGACCTGCTTCTCTCAGACATTGCCCTTCTTTGTAAGTATTAAAATTACCTCCCATATAAGACCTGCTTCTCTCAGACATTGCTCTTCTTTGTAAGTATTAAAATTACCTCCCTTATAAGACTCCCTCCCAAAAAAGACCTGCTTCTCGGAGACATTGCCCTTCTTTGTAAGTATTAAAATTACCTCCCAATAAGACTCCCTCCCATATAAGACCTGCTTCTCGGAGACATTGCCCTTCTTTGTAAGTATTAAAATTACCTCCCTTATAAGACTCCCTCCCATATAAGACCTGCTTCTCTCAGACATTGCCCTTCTTTGTAAGTATTGAAATTACCCCCCTTATAACACCCCTCCCTTATAAGACCTCATTTTGGATGATGTTTGGTCTTATAAGGGAGGTTCTACTGCATAGCCAAAATGGGTGAGATCAAAAGTATTTATTGGTCAAACTACAGTAGTGAACAAAAGCGTATTTTTCGCTGGGAGCCGATTTGAATCGATTTTTCAGCGACCAGAGCATTATCGTTTATAAAAGCATAAAACGACACCAAGATACGCTTCCAGTACATGCGGTAAAATAAGTCGGCAAGGCTGTATGACAAAGCTGTATGTTAGACCCACACCCCCCTCCACCTCTCATGTTTACGACCTTCAATCTCAAAGTCCGCTTCTTTCAGTTTGAAGAACAATCATCCTAAGCTGATCCTACCTCTTTCCTGGCAGAACAGTGCTTCTCTTCTGCGACCTGAGCAAGCTGGGGTGTGGCTGCGAATTGGGATTCGGAATGAGCGGCGTGGGAGCAACGCCAATGTACGGCCCAGAAAATGGGACAGCAAAAAACAAAACAAAACAGTGCTTCTCAGCGAAAATTTGAAGTGTGTGTGTGTGTGTGGGGGGGGGGGGGGGGGGGGGGGGGGGGGAGAGATAAAATACAAGGTAGCAAATAAGTTGGTGAACGCAGTTGGGTTGCTCGATTTTTGTGCGCAAAGCTTGAACTGTGCATAGCAGCAATGCGAGCGTCGGTCTTACCATTTGGCGTTAGTCAGATTGATCCAATATGCACTATGTTTGCAAAATGACCGTACAAGGCTAAGTGAAAGTGACTGGCAAAATTGAACAAAAAATTGTGTCATATTCAAATCAATCATTTGTGTCAGTAACAAAAGCAATACAGAATAGAGCAGCCGACTCATTCAGCATTTTGAATTTGATCAGAAACAATGCGAAACGAGGTAGGCTAGGCCCTATTCTTATTTTAAAACACAATCATTGGGTGCTGATTATCTTCTAGTATATTAGAGCACAGAGAGAGAGAGAGAGAGAGAGAGAGAGAGAGAGAGAGAGAGAGAGAGAGAGAGAGAGAGAGAGAGAGAGAGAGAGAGAGAGAGAGAGAGAGAGAGAGAGAGAGAGAGACACACATACAAACATACTCATATCCACACAGTGCTGATTAAATATAAATAGGCCTAACAATCACACAAAATAAATTCTTAGGTAACGACTTACCGAATTAATTATTTGATCACAGACTATCTCCAAAATAAAAAACAAATAAGCCAGCTCTTTCCACAATGAACATTCTTCTATCCAAGGGGAAGCAACCAGCCATCACCAAGTAAATTGAAAGAGTTTCTTCCCTTGTTCTATTTTTACAAAGATTGTTGGACGGTTTGTTAACTGTGAAGATAAATGATTCTTATAGTTGGCATACCGTGGGTCGTTTGTACAAATAGTTCGCCCACATTCTGGAAGTTTTGTGCTTGTAATATCCTTTAATGCATCACTCTTTGACTCTGCCTTTCCCCTTTGCTTTTTGTCACCTACAACTTTGATGACTTACTGGTAAAAAAAAAGCACAAAATATTTTCTCCAGCCAAAGACGGACATGCTGGGACTATTTGTTTTAGTTTGGCGCAGAATGGCACATTTGCGCTCATCGAACAGGAAACTGTCTGAGCGATCGTAGAAGAAGAAAAACGCTGTGAATGTGAAGATCTGTATAACAAACATCGATTTTAATTTATTTACAAGTTCGTAAAGTAAGTTTTGATATAGTTTATGTTTACTTGACGGTTTATTTAATAACTGGTAAACTGGTTATTTTTTTTTTTTTTTTGCTGTCCCATCTTCTGGGCTGTACAGTGGCGTTGCTCCCACGCCGCTCGTTCCGAATCCCAATTCGCAGCTACACCCGGGTTTGTTCAAGTCGCAGAAACCGAGACCAGCAGTCCAAGGGGAGATAATTTATGATAGGCCGTCAGGAGGCAACCAACCGAGGAGACACTGCACTTCTGCTGGTTATGTTCTGTCAATTTTCAATATTAATATTGAAAGTATTGTCACCTGTAAAAAAGTTTTTTATTTTCGTTGAATTGCAATAAAAGAAGAGCCCACCCAACTCAGAACACACAAAAAATAACACATGTGTGATAAAAACAACAACAACAACAACAAAACATGTGTGTGATAATGGAATAAAGACAATGTTATTCAACGAGAGAAGAGATCCATTGGGATAGAAACTGAACAATAATATTGTGGATATTAATATGGCAGGAATGTGTGTAGCATTTCATTCATATGAAACTATATCATAAAACAGTAATCATGTAGCATCATTTACGCTATCTTCATTGCTCAGAAATGTCTCATATGTGTTTATGCCAGGCCGGAGGACGTTAAATAAAATCTTCTCATACAACATCATAAGCAGGCTAACTACTTTTTTCTCACTGAAACAATAATTTAATGACAAGTAAGACAGGTTTTTTTAAAACAAAAATGTTAAATCAGAAATATTTCTCATTCGACTAGGTACGCTTCTCTTATGGCAATACATGTAGACATTGAATGGTATTAAAAAACCAAAATGAGATTAAGAAACAAATGAAGCGGAGTCCCAAATTATTGACAATGCAGACATTATATAACAAAGAAAAATGAAAGCACAGATAGAATGCAAACCATATCCCAGAAATGGATCATTTGGAAACAACAGTGTCATCGGGGACTAAACGTCAATATGATACCAAAACCGGCAAACAACAGTGTCATCGGGGACTGAACGTCAATATGATACCAAAACCGGCAAACAAAATGATGCTATCTATTTTCCAAGCATTAATTGTCATAAGGGGCTTTGTAAATCCTGTCACTGTCACTTTGAGCGGTAAACAATGTCCACTATTTGGTACATGATAATATATAAGCCTAATAAATTCAACCCAGCATAACAGACATAAATGCTCAGATTATTGTGTGTGTGTGTGTGTGTGTGTGTGTGTGTGTGTGTGTGTGTGTGTGTGTGTGTGTGTGTGTGTGTGTGTGTGTGCTCAATCCATTCATAAATTACAACACACACACAGACCCGGCAAACACACACACGTACGCACGCGCACACACACGCGCACCCCCACCCTTATACCCATTTGGATATTGAACATTCACACCAATCAACGTTTTGTTTCATATTGTATATGTATTGATTGTGCATATGTGTATAAACAACAATATTGTTGATAAGCAAAACAACTGTGACATCGTTAATATCAATACAAGAATAAACCAAAACCAAACAGCAGGAAACATAAGTACTGTATATCAAAGCAATGAAACATTTGAGCAAACAAACGACAGGTAAGCCTGTTTTTCAAATGAAAATAAAACCCAATTTATAAACGACAAGGGGTTCGAAATCAACAAACATGAACAAACCAAAATCAGAAACAACAACAAAACAAAAATTATCAAACACAAAATTCAAGCTAAACAAAATCACGACAGTATTAATTTTTGTGTGATAAAAAAAATCTTCAGAAAAATAAGGAAATAAATGATCATAACACACAAACATAAAAATAACCCAGTCATGGGACAACTTAACAATAACCTAAACCATAATATATCTCTTCCTACTTCCCAAGATAACATCCGTCCCTCCCTCCCCAGCCCCTTCACGAACTCAAGCCGAAACACCAACACCAGTTCCACTCTCTTCCCCTCAAATTCGATGGAAAAAATACGACAGGTAACCACAACAGACTTTTGCTTCCAGATTGTGTTCGATCATATGAAATATTTCATATTACAGGCATTTTGCGTTCACACGGTTTATCAAATACATATACACAGACTCAGTTTGCTAATCAGCTTCAACATTCTTCTTCAAAATGTCAAACTACCCTGGATAGTTGGCAAAGTTTATTTTGAAAAACAAGATTTTACAACACCAATGCTAAACAAATGACACGGATACCTTTTCCAATGATGTAGGGAAAAGACCATTTGAAAAAAAGAGAAAGAGAAAGAGAAAAAAATATTGTTGTATGTACAGATCATTTACAGATAATTATCATATGTACAACATATTTATCACTGTCATGGTATTGATTATAATAATAATTACGGTTACGTCAGAAAGATGATGATGATGATGATGACGATGATGATGATTGTTGACGATGGATGATGCTTGCCGAACACAATGGCACATAGTAATGATATCGATGATGATGATTTATGGCGGCAAATGTGTGTGTGTGTGTGTGTGTGTGTGTGTGTGTGTGTGTGTGTGTGTGTGTGTGTGTGTGTGTGTGTGTGTGTGTGTGTGTGTGTGTGTGTGTGTGTGTGTGTGTGTGTGTGTGTGTGTGTGTGTGTGTGTGTGTGTGTGCTTATGGGGGAAGAGGGCATGGATGTAGGTGCTATGTTAATATCATTTCTTGTTCCATTTGCTTTTACATTAATTATTTTGTGTGATACCATGTATTTTATGGTCCTGATGTTTAGAGGAGTGTGTTAGTGTGTGCATGGAGAGGATGGGAGAGCAGGGGAGGAGGGGGGTGGGAGGGGGAGAGGGGGACGGTTCAGTCTGTGCTATAATTTACATTTGATCTTACATTACAAGTATTTGTTTTGTACACCTTTTTTACCTTTGGATTGTTCTTCATGTACTTTTAGCTTGATGGCTTATATGTGTGTGTGTGTGTGTGTGGGGGGGGGGGGGGGGGGGGGGGGTGTCAGTCCGTGAAATAGTTTACATTTGATTTATTTTACACACATAAATTGATTTGTACAATTAATTATTCTTATGCTTGCTTACTTTTAACTAAATTGATGCTTTATCATGTGTGTGTGGGTGGGGTGGAGGTGTGGGGTGGGGGTGGAGAGGGGGGGGGGGGCGTAGGGGGACGGTTTAGTCAGTGAAATAATTTGATTCTACATACAGTACTTGTTTTGTACATCCATGTTTACCTTGGGTTGTTCTTAAATTATTTTTTTTTATGCTTGTTTAATTTCAGTCCCATAATTTGTATGCAAATTGTGATATTGTTTTCCCTTTTAACAATGTCATTTATTTGCTCTGTTTAACTTTATTCAAGTTGTGTGTGTGTGTGTGTGTGTGTGTGTGTGTGTGTGTGTGTGTGTGTGTGTGTGTGTGTGTGTGTGTGTGTGTGTGTCTGTCTGCCTGCCTGTTTGTCTGTTCAGAGATGTCTGTTTGTGTCATCCTTTTCATTTGGTTTTCAATACATTGGATTATTTTCTTTATGTATATGCCTTTTTCACATTTTATGAACACATTTATTCCTGTATCTTGTGTGTGTGCGTGCGCGCGCATGTGTGTGTGTGTGTGTGTGTGTGCGTGTGCGCGCGTGCGTGTGTGTGAGTGCTTGTGTGTGTACTGAATAGTATTACTTTATTATATTTTACCGTTTGCTGTGATGTTATCATTATGATGTTCTTCACTATTAATGTTTACTTATTAGGGGGGGAGGGGGGTGGCGGGGTGTGTGTGTGTGTGTGTGTGTGACAAACTTAATTGGTTTATGTGAATAACATGTGCTTTTATGCATGTATTTTATGTCTTAGTTTATTAAATAATGTCCCGCCAGTTTTACATTTAAGTGCACGTTGAAAAAAGATTTTCTTCATTGAAGACAATAAATACATTTGATTGATTTGATTGATTGATGATGATGAAGAAAACGATGATAATCACGATGAGATAACGTTGTTATGATTGACGAACCAAGGTTTCTCCTCCTCCTCCTCCGATGATGATAATAAGGATGTACAAAAGGATACGATGATGATGACGACGACGACGATAAAGATGAAGACGATGGGAGAACGTTGGCCCGGCTGAAATATCAAGAGGACGCTGGCGATAATAGTTGTCGAGCTACGTGGCCAATCATCAACATTAGTAGGCAGAGGTGTATGCATAAGTTGCCGGTTCGAATCCCACCCCCGCCGTGAGCTGCTCCTGTGTTCTCATCCGTCGAGCCTGAAAATGCAAACATACACACGCACCACGCATGCACAAACGCGCGCGTGCACACACACACACACACACACACACACACACACACACACACACACACACACACACACACACACATACACATACACACACACGTCATTTATGAATGTTCTCTGGGGGGTTTCCTGTAATTATTATGCATTTTCATGATGTTTGTATCACACACACACACACGTCATTTATGAATGTTCTCTGTTTTTTTCCCCTGTAATTATTATGCATTTTCATGATGCTTGTATTTTTGTTGTGTGTGTGTGTGTGTGTGTGTGTGTGTGTGTGTGTGTGTGTGTGTGTGTGTGTGTGTGTGTGTGTGTGTGTGTGTGTGTGTGTGTGGTACAGGATAAATTGAATGAATGTAGCAACAGAAAAGTTGGGGGTCGAGTGTGGGAGTGAAGTAGAAGCATAATACACGAAATATCACATATGCGTAGTATTAAAAAAAAGAAGTCGTATTCACCACTTCGTCTCCCCCTCAAATAACCACACACGCACGCACGCACAGAAAGAAGAGACAAAGACAAGAGATAGAGACAAGGGTGGGAGCCCACTGGGAGGGAGGGGGGGGGGGTGAGAGAGAGATGGGGGGATGGAGGAGAGAGAGAGAGAGAGAGAGAGAGAGAGAGAGAGAGAGAGAGAGAGAGAGAGAGAGAGAGAGAGAGAGAGAGAGAGAGAGAGAGAGAGAGAGAGAGAGAGAGAGAGAGAGACAGAGAGAGAGAGACAGAGACACACAGAGAGAGATACACACAGAGAGAGTGAGAGAGAGAAGAAGAAGAAGAAGAAGAAGAAGAAGGAGAATAAGAGGAAGAAGAAGAAGAAGAAGAAGAAGAAGAAGAAGAAGAAGAAGAAGGAGAAGAAGAGAAGAAGAAGAAGAAGAAGAAGAAGAAGAAGAAGAAGAAGAAGAAGAAGAAGAAGAAGAAGAAGAAACGCATTATCATAGGTATCCGATTCCATACTACAATTGTTATCAAAATGTGACGACTAGTGACTGCTTTATATCGTACTAACGAAAGGCACAACAGAAGCACCCAGGAACAGGCGAAGGGAGACACAACGTTTCAACACGTACACTTCTTCTGTTGTGGCTGGAGTAGATTTGATGGCAGCGTTGTTGTTAGGTGGCAAAGAAAGTAAACCGTTTCCATATCAACTGCCTGCGTAAGCTACTCAAAGTGAAATGGCAGGACAAGATCCCTGACACTGAGATCCTCCAGCGGACAGGCATGCCCAGCATCTTTACGTTGCTTCGCGGGTCTCAGCTCCGCTGGGCTGGGCATGTTGTTAGAATGTCTGATTAGCGCCTCCCAAAACATACATCATCTATGGAGAACTCCGGTTTGGTGCACGTAACCATGGAGGGCAAAAGAAACGGTTCAAGGACACCCTCAAAGTGTCCCTGAAGGACTTTGACATCAACGCTTCCTCCTGAGAAACGTTGGCCCCAAACCCGACCAGCATGGTGTGGTGCAGTCACCAAGGGAGCTGCCAAGTTCGAGGCTCACCGAATCGAGACAGCCCAGGCACGTCGAGAAACGAGAAAAAATCGCACGAGCAGCAGCAATTCTCCACCTCCAACAGATCCCCTCATCTCTCTTTCCTGCCCCCACTGTCACAAAACCTTCAAGGCCCGCATCGGACTCAT
The DNA here is from genome assembly GCA_017654935.2 of Phymorhynchus buccinoides. Taxonomy (NCBI): domain Eukaryota; kingdom Metazoa; phylum Mollusca; class Gastropoda; order Neogastropoda; family Raphitomidae; genus Phymorhynchus; species Phymorhynchus buccinoides. The sequence goes on from CM065693.1 coordinate 6,157,213, forward strand.
CGGTCGTCTTCGTAAGCCCACATCCTGAACCCTTTGACATTGGAACTGTTGACGGATGGATTTATCCTTCTGGACGGACGAACATCACAGAGTGGCACTCAGTTCGGACCTGGGTACAGGGGATTTTTCCTCTCACTTTGCACTAGGCCTTACGGTCGGAACGTGGATTCTTTCGGATGAGACGATAAACCGAGGTCCCGTGTGCCCATGCACTTAGCACACGCTAATCCCAGTGGCAACGAAACACTTGTCATTTGGTCCAAATTTACCCCCCCCCCCCTTTCCTTCCTTACCAGTAACACAAAAATCGCATGCCAAAAAATAAATAAATGGGTGGCACGCCTCTGGCTGCAACGCGCTCTCCAGGTGGGAGGAACCCGAATTTCACAGAGACGCCTCTGTGACTATAAAGTACCCAATACCTAATAATACCATACCATTGAAAGTACTCCCTGGGATTCTGAAAACAAACCGATGAAAAGAAACCCCCAGTAGAAATGATATAAAACCAGAAGTCCCAACCCACCTCGTCCGGATTGGCGAGGCCCCCACGTGACGGGACCCCGGTAAGAGTTGTCGTTACTGCCCGTGTCGCCCGAGGACGATTGGTGTCCCCTGCTGCCTGCCTTCAGCGGGTAGATGGCGTTGTTGTTGTTGTTGGGTCTGACGGTGGCTGGGGGGTTGGGCCGTATGACGCCATGTTGGGTTCTTGGGGTGTGCGGCTGGAGCAGCAGTATGTTCTGAGTGGTGGTGGTGGTGGGGAGGAGGGGTTGTTTCTTCGGTGCCCGAGTCGTGGTGGTGGAGGGAGTTCTCAGGCTGGCTGAGTATTCTTGAAGAAAAGAAAAGAAAGGAAAAAGAAACCACTATGTGATGCAAAATCAATGAAACTAGAAGAGTAAGATAAGATAGGACACAAAAATAACTACAATTTTCTTCTTCTTCTTCTTCTTCGTTCGCTCAGACAGTTTCCTGTCATATGAGCATAGATGCGCCATGCTGCCGTTATGCGCCTAACTAAGAAATAGCTAGGCCCAGCATGTGCGACTTCGGCTGAAGAAATCTTTGTAAGAATTTATAGAAAAAAGGCAGGAGAATGGACCACTGAGATAGAAAGATAGCAGATGACAGTAAGCAAAGGGAAAAGGCAGAATCAAAGAGAATGACAGAATTAGAGGAAGTTACAAGCACATAACTTCCAGAAGGTGGGGGAACTATTTGTACAAAAGACCCCCCGGTATCCCCACGTGGGGACTAACATTTTCTGAATTTGAATATTTCCCCAGAGTCTTTGACTATTGTAATGACGAGTTACGGCAAGGAGTACTGAAAACCACAAAGTAAGCCAGCAACAGCTGTAACAGTTGTGGATCCATATCTGCCATTGGTAAGAAACAAGGCAAATCGTTCAGCTGGTTTAATATGAGAACTATTAACTTCAAAACTAAAGACATTATTACATTATACAAATCCTTAATTCGTTCTATTCTAGAATATGGTAATCCCGTAAGGAGCCCTTATCTAAGGAAAACAAATTGAAGGTGTGCGGAGACGATTCATAAGATGTATAATTGGTACCTGTGACCTTAATTATTAAGATCGCCTAAAGTGGTTGAAGTTACCTAGTTTAGAATATAGGAGAGTGAGAGGTGACATGATAGACGTTTTTAAGATTATGCATGGATTATATGATTCCTCAACTACTACTCAGCTCTTTGAATGATCTAGTCATAATGTTACAAGAGGTCGCACTTTTAAACTAACCAAAAAGCAGACCAATACCCGTTAGTTCCATTCGTTTTTCACAAACATAATCATTAAACAAATATATTTTTGTGTAACATATTCAAGGTTAGAAGGCTATGCCACTCTTGGATAGATGTTGATTTGTTTGTATGTCGTCCTCTCCACCATTGTTGATGTGTACTGTGTGGGTGGAGGGTCATAAAGGCGAGCTTGGCACATTCTTTTTTGAGAATGATGCTTTGCTTGTCTCACTTTGGTTCTGATCCACGCATTGCTAGATGATTGGTATCGTAATCAACTTTGGTGGAGGGGAGTTAATTAGAAAGAGAGTTACCCCCCTTAGTTAAATTACGTTATTTATGGAATAGTTTGTCCCATGAGACTGTCAATGCACCATCCTGTAAATGCCTTTAAAAATCACATCGATAAAGAATTAGCCACGCTTATGTTTTCCATCAATTTGGACATGCTTGAATTGTAAAGTTGAGCGTTAGTGATACACTACCGTCATAAATGAATCCACGGACCGAAAAGTCAATCAAGTTCTGAACAAAGAATGTTCACTAACGAGGGCAAAAGGCTTACAGCCTATAGCCAATCATGATCTGTGAAATAAAATATAAAAGAGAGACTACAGTCGAACCCTGCCTAACGCACATCCCGGAATCGCGGACAGACCGGTAGGCCCCTAATCAGTTTTATTCACTCACACATACTTTTATTTAGTACTTTAAAAAATATTCGAGCTCCAATATAAAAAACACCTCCCAATCACGAACAGTTTTATCTAGTCAGTTGGGTGTTCGGAATATTGAGGTTCGACTGTACACATAAAAAAGAGGTGTGGGTAATAGCATAAAATACACACACACACACACAAGTCTAAGTCCATTTATAACTTGATAAATTATAACGTTTATAAATGAATGCATTCATCGGAAACAAAACCTATATATTAAATGCATTCATCAGAAAAAACAACCAACACATAGATAACTGTTTTTGGTATTTATAAAAACTATACACTGACCATAGTATAAGCATAGTCTTACCATAGAGTTTCATAGATTCCGAGTCCTCGCCCATAGAGTTGGAAGCTACGCAGGTGTAGAGGCCGTAGTCCCGAGGCTCTATGGTGTAGATACGCAGGCTGAGCGTAATGGAGTTTTGGTCCTCGTCGTAAATTTCCAGGCGGTATTTTTGAGAAATCGTGCTGATTTTTTCTCCGTTTCTGTGAGGAGAAGGAAAGGTGAAGTAAAGTTTGTGGAGGAGGTGGGCATGTGGGCGGGGAGAGAGAGAGAGAGAGAGAGAGAGAGAGAGAGAGAGAGAGAGAGAGAGAGAGAGAGAGAGAGAGAGAGAGAGAGAGAGAGATGCTTTCGCGTTTGCGAGCTTGTGTGTATACTCCACACAAAAGGTCAAGCACAAAATCATATTGATGTGTAATGAACCCTATAAAGCAGAACGAGTTAGCATTAAATATGTAATAAAGTATTGGGGGTTTAATGAGCAAGTGTGGAGACGGCGTGGGAGGGAGGGAGGGAAAGGTGCGGCCTGTGCTGTTGCTGAGCATGACCGTTATGAAGGTGGCAGTCTGATGGTCTGGGGAGGCATTTGGACTGTAGGACGTACGCGTGGTGTGTGACTGTGTGCTTCTCTGTTAGTGTGTGTGTTTGCGCGATAACGTAGCTCATGAACTTTGATTTCCCTAGCAATTTTGTTTCTTTTGTTTCTTTTCTTATAATATTGTAATAGTGTTTCAAATTGTGCGGTTACGAACAGGGCTTTGCTTAGATATTATGTATATTTGATTTGATTGTAGTGAGTCTTATGTGTATAATGTTAACTTTTTGTGTGTGTTTTATTGTCCATGTAAAGCGCTTTGAGCTCCCTACAAAGGGAGTAAAGCGCTACATAAATGTTCAGTATTATTATTATTATTATTACAAAAGTGGTTTTCCGGAGGGGCACTGTGAATGCTGTATGCTACTTGAATGACATCATCAGACCTCACATGACGTCATATGGACAAACTGCGCCACGTCACAGAGCACGTGTCATCAGGAATGAGTTGAACACCCACAACATCGCCCATCTTGACTGGCCTCTGACCTCAACCCGATTGAAGTGACATGGGACATGCTTGGGCGAGCTGTTTACGACATGTCCGCCCGTCCCCAGACACTGGATGCCTTGAAAGCAGCCATGAGTAGGGAGTGGAGAGCCATCCCACAGATCCAGCTGGATGGACTCATTGCCTCAATGTCATGTGGCATCCAAGCCTGCATTCATGCCCACAGTGATCACACTTACACGCATTATGACGTTCTGATCTGTTTCCACTCTGTTGTCTTTACATTTGACATGGACAGTTGACTGTCTTTCACGCCTGTTTTTGACATCCATTTCTTCTGTTGCTCAGTATGTGTTGCGTTGCTTGACTTTTCGTGAGAAAGTACTTTTGCATGATAAAGTACTCTTAATTCGTTCTTTATACCCAACAACCTAAGCGTTTTATACATTTTAATTTTTACCCCCCCCCTCCTCCCTTTCCCCACCTCCCACTCCACATTCAATTACTTCAACTTGTTTGGGGTTTCCAAACAACTTTTGCCATTGATGATTGTATACTCACTGTCTCCAACCCCCACCTTCTCAGACCTCTCTCATTCTATTTTTGAATTGTGTTCACTTGCGTTTTAGTTTCAAGTTAACTGTATCATTCACAGATTGGATTGTAGAGGCGAAGTATTGTTTTTTGCTATTTTGTTTTAAACCTTTTGCTATATTTGCTGTTTGCTTGTATGTCTATGTAGATAAAGGCGCCATCGCCGAAATATCCAGATGTTTTGTTGTATCTCTTGTGAATAAAATAACACAAGAGTGTGTGCTTGTTTGTTGTAAGTTCCAGTGACGTTGCAGTCTGTTTCAGTTTTGTGTGTGAGAAGTATAATGTGTTTATGATTGCCTTGTGTGCATGTGCATATATGTGTGCCTATGTTTGCATGTGTGTATGTGGTTTAAACAAATCTTTATTCACTTGAAAACGATCAAACAGAAAGACAATTAGAGCAACAACAAGCTCCAAGCTTATACCGTGCTCCTTAAATTGACATCATAATTGCACAATGTGTGTATGTATGTGTGTGTGCGTGTGCGTGCGTGCGTGTGTGCTATATACACGGGCGTATGTCTTGTAGATTTAAGTCTCTCCCCCACCCTGTTCTAACACTGCCTTGTTTCACCCATCCGACCCCCCTCTCTCTCCCACCCCTCTCTCCTTCTACCTCTCTGTCTGACTCTTTCTCTCTTTCTGTGTTCTCTCTCAGCCTGTGCATCTCTCTCTCTCTCTCTCTCTCTCTCTCTCTCTCTCTCTCTCTCTCTCTCTCTCTCTCTGTCTCACCTGGTCCACATACTAACGGCGTGGGGGAATGCAGTGACGGTGCACTCTAGGATGGTCTCTCTGCCCAGATCCTGACCGATCCGCTTGTTGGGCAGGTAAATCTCTGGGGGAACTGTAGTGACAGCGCAAAGAGAGTTTGGTAAATACACAGAGACAGATAGGAGAAAGACAAGGATGAATACAGGCACAGACAGACACAGAAACAAACATATACACACAAGTGCGTGCGCGCACTACCACGCGCACATTTACAGGTACGCGAACACACACATGCACAGACATACATACGCAGACACAGACACAAACTATGTCCAACGTCTTGCCAAGCATGATTTGTTGACCATCTTTCCTTTGTTTTGTTTCCTTTTTTAATGCATGCAAATGTGTTTCTTTGCTTGTATTGTGCTTGTACGAGACCACACTGTAATTTCACCTAACGTGGTAATAAAGTATTTTTGACTTTGACTTGACTTTAATACTCAGACCCAGACCCAGACAATGACATAGACACCCATGCGCATACGCAAACACACACATTCACACACAGCGACACAGTGCGCGCGCACCCACATTTTATGTCTCTCTCTCTCTCTCTCTCTCTCTCTCTCTCTCTCTCTCTCTCTCTCTCTTTTAGATGTGCGAACAACTTCGTTCGTTTATGTATTTATTCTTTTTTTCCTGAACTAAAATATGTTAACATTGTGTGCCTCTATGTCAAATATCAAATAGCATGTTAACTGCTGACATTTAAACATTTTTCATTCGTCATTTGTCATCTCTCTCTCTCTCTCTCTCTCTCTCTCTCTCTCTCTCTCTCTCTCTCTCTCTCTCTCTCTCTCTCTCTTCCTCTCTCTCTCTACCTCTCTCTCACTCTAAAAAAAACCCCCAAAACAAACGACACTTCCACGTTCAGTGTGAAGAGGCGCCCGCCAGGGTTACACTCACACTTGACGTCCACGTGGATGAGGTGGTTGACGGCGGGCGGCACGCCGTTGAACGCCACGCACTCGTAGGTGCCGCCACAGTAACGAGTGACGTTGTGAATGATCAGCACTTCCCCACTCACCCCCACCTCTGCAATGCACACACACACACACACACGCACGCGCAAAAACGCATACGAGCGCATAGCCTATAGACGCAGAAACACACGCTTAACGTTCTTTTCACCTGGATTCCCAAATTAAATATACTCCATCTTAAAATGAGAATCGTCTCTAACAATTTATTTCTGTTTTCCTCATGCACACAATTTCAGCAAAACACATGGAAACAAGAGGCAAAGCCTTCAAAGCTCACTCGAACAGGGACATGTGGAACAACAAACAAAGATTGAGGGGTGTGTCTAAAGTACAAGATTGCCAATACCATTTTAAAGTACAACTGAAACTATCCTTAATGGATACAATTTTTTTTTTTAAAAGTGCCCGTGCTGAGAATCGGACCCGGAACTATTGGCATGACAGACAGGCACTCTACCAATGAGCTATCGATGCTTTCAGTGTTGATGAGTTTCTTAACTCATGTTGCCTGTTGAATACTCTCTAACCCACTAATCTAAAATGATATCTGTTTGTTTTCTGTTTACAGTGTTGTTTTAAGTATTTAATTATTCAAGTCATTATTGCTTGAAAGTTTGCATAAACAATCTATGTGTATGGAAAGTTTGAACAATGTACGCCTTCTATTTCCCGAGAAAATGACAACGTTAAAGTTTGGAGATTAGACCACGGACGCAACAAACACACACACACACACACACACATACACACACACACACACACACACACACACACACACACACACACACACACACACACACACACACACACACACACACACACACACACACACACACACACACACACACACACACACACACACACACACACACACACACACACACACACACACACAAACACACACACCCGAACAACTATCATACTTCGTGTTAACCTCGTGAGCCCAAAAGCAGTATCTGTGAAAAATCAACTTATTTCCCTTGGGTTCCAAACGATTCCTCGTAGGCCTACGATTCCATTCGCCCACACGTATTGCCCATTATATTCCTTGCTGTCTGACCCCAACATCTTTCAAACCCCTTTTCCAAACTGAACAATACTTCTTCATATTTCTTTTCCTTTTATTCAGGCACAGAATTTCTACCAAAATGCCCCCAGCAAATAAAACAAAACGATGCCAGTAAATTTTCCCCTTTCGCACGAATTGACCTTTTGATGAATTTCATCAGCCCACATAATACAAAAAATAAATAAAAATTCTCCATTGAGTTTCTTGATTGCTGACCTCCTAAATAATCTAATAACTTCCACACCAAGCTGAGAATCTGCTCTGGATAATTAACGAGCCGCGTGGAGATAGTTGGGTAATTAATGTTTTCAGAGCTGTCTGTTCCTGACTATGTTTCTATGTTTCTATGTAACTATCTAAGTTAAAGACACACTGACGCACCACGATTAAGTCCCTTGGTGTTTTTTTCTGGGTAGCTGTGACCCACATACAAATTCCCCCAACTTGAAATTGAGGCTGCTCTTTAAAATGATGTTTCGTTTTGAGTTTGGGGGCATTTATATGGGAGTCACACCTGGTCAAAACAACATTTCTTACCAGCTATAAGAGGGAAAACACGTGAAACAAATGATTTTGACACGTGATCTGGTGGGTCTTTAACACAATAACGTCTGAACGGAGGGACCTAGGAGGTTGAAAGTTTGCGTAGGGATAGGTATTTAGAATATCTAGGCCAAGATCGAAAATGAAGGTCATTGATTAAAGGTTAAGGTCACTGGAGCCGAAAATGCTGCCGCGCGAGATCCTCGTTGGTGCAAGGGTGCAGATGTAGACTGGGTAATGATGCAGATCAACACCCCCTGTCACAGTCTTGGTTCATTGCGTTCCTTCCGTCTTGCCTCTATCTTTCTCTATTATTGAACGCATATTTTAAATTGTGTAAATGTATTGAAATTAACGTTAAACATAGAAAACGAAAGCGGTTTAAGGGTTCAACCTGCAGTAAGAAAAGCAAGACTGAAAAGAAACAACCCTGGAGAGAACCGATACATGGAGAAGGGGGTGTTGACTATTTATTAATTTACCTTCGATATTTCTTTATTTGTGTAACTTTTTAGTCCATTCTTTTTGCTATATTTATTTAGAATACTGGTAAAGGTAAGGAGGAGGAGTTCTACCTGAAGCAGCAAAGTGAGCTTGTAATGAGAGAGTAAAGTAATGTGAAGTGATGATATATGTGTTATGTATGTTTTGTAGTGAGAGAGTAAAGTAATGTGAAGTGATGATTTCTGTGTTATGTATGTTTTGT
>CM065693.1:6170695-6183195 GCA_017654935.2 Phymorhynchus buccinoides
TCTTTGCATGCTGTTGAACACATATACATCACGGGCAATAAAGGCAATAATTGTATTAACTGCACATGAAAGAAGAAAAAGGAAGAATGAAGAAGAATAGCTGAAGGAGGGTGGGGGTGGGTGGATGGAGGAGCTAAGGGAGGAGGAGAAGGAGGAGGAGAAAAGAAGAAAGTGGACAAAGAAGAAGAAGAAGAAGAAGAAGAAGAAGAAGAAGAGCACGCGCATAACAATACGATATAGAAGCTCAAAACGGAACCTTATCTCTAGCAAGTTGTTAGACCTATAGATTTGCAGTAAGCCTAGTGACCACATGGGAAAAAAGACTACCGAATATTGGAACGAATATATACGTCTGACGTCGCTCGCGCGCGCGTGTGTGTGTGCGTGTGCGTGTGTGCGTGTGCGTGCGCGCGCGTGTGTGTCTCTGTCTCTCTCTATATATCTCTCTCTCTCTCTGTATGTGATCATTGCCAGGTCAATTGTGTTGATGTAGACATGGTGTGTCCTCTCTCTCTCTCTCTGTTTGTCTGTCCGTCTCTCTCTCTCTCTCTCTCTCTCTCTCTCTCTCTCTCTCTCTCTCTCTCTCTCTCTCTCAGTCTGTCTTCCAAACGAAGCACTAACAATATCAGACACTTAGCCGCTAACACAATTCACCACACACACACACACACACACACACACACAGTCTCCATCAGGACTAAAGGGAAGCAACCGGTTTCCGGACAATGATAAGTTTCCTTCACAGATGATTCCCCGTTCTTATCACGTGACTACCTGAGAGAATCTCGCGAGATTCTTACAGCTAAACGAGTTGTGAAAGGCAGCCAGAAGAAGAAATAGAGAAATGAAGGGTGGTGGATATGAAACGTGTGTAATAATAAGGTATACAACTCAATAAAAGTAAAGGACCGATGTTTCATTGGTGAGTGAAACAAAGAGGTACGAACAATACAAAGATCACTCAACTAAAATCATTCATGTTTTGGAAATGCCTGATTCAAGAATTACAGCAGAACTTCCCTATTAAGACCTTCCCTGTTAGGACTCCCTCCCACTTAAGACCTACTTCTCTGAGACATTGCCCTTCTTTGTAAGTATTGGAATTATCTCCCTATTACAACTCCCTCCCGCTTAACCCTTTCACCGCCAAAGTCGTATTTTAGCACCACAGTGATTTAACATCCATGTCACTAAAAGGCATCACATTGGGGTCTATTATCCAAAGACCCTATTGTCTTAGGTTTGGGAAGTAAGGATAGACCTTATTTTATATAGGTCACAGAAGAATCCCCAATGCTGCAGATGGATTTTGTTCTCTACCCAGGTAAGTGTAATGGAGATTTGTGGCTTAAATATGGCTGGCGGTGAAAGGGTTAAGACCTTATTTTGGAGGATGTTTCAAGGTCTTAATAGGGAGGTTCCAATGTGCAACACAAATGTCTTAAAGACCCGCCACGTCGCGTGTCACATTCCCTCTTATGTTAGGAAGATCTTCTTACCAGCTATAAAGAGGGAAATACGTGGAAACCGTGATTTTGACACGTAACGTGATGGGTCTTTAATAAAGTTTGTGACATTTGTGTCACTAGTTTTGAAACAGCAATTCTGTATTTCTACAATATGTTCTTAAATGTGTGTATTGTTGTATTTATTAATGCTGATTGCACTGTTTGAGAAATGAGTTATTTTTTCTCTTCTTCTTATCTTTTCTACTATAATTTGCATTTCAGTTCAATTGGCAGATGTCAGTCAATATTGATGTTTCTATCTAATTTATTTGTGTTGAACAGTCGTCGAACCATATTTTTCTATGTAAAGATGGCACAATATAATTGTTGCTGCTGATACGTTTATTATCTATGTTTGTTCATGTAGTGGGGGCCTAATGAAAGTGTTTAAGCCAGCCCAACAAACTATGTTGTTAGTGGAACAAACATGGTGGTTGATTTTTGTTGCGCTGTTTATATTTACTTTCATCAAGGTTCTGCTTTATATATTTGTTCCTTGTCCGTCTATGAAATACTTACCCACAAAGGTGGGTCTAAACGTGGATTTCCATGCAAAGCATGGGCAATGTATTCCCCAATGAATATTATACTGAATTTTGGATTGAATATGGACCGTCATTAACTAACATACAGCAGCATGCTCTGAATTTATGTCTGTACGCAAAGTAGTGTTTTTGCCCTCAAGTGTATGGTCATATTATGAGGACAATAGTATGCAAACAACGTGTCTTCTGTCTCTCGCTGTCTTACCCTATTTTTGTCTATTTGCTTATTTATTTTTGCTCTTGTATACAGTATGCTAGTGATTTCACCCCCCGACTTCTTCTTCTACAGCACTGTCAAATATTGAAGGCATTCAACTTCAGCTCATATTTTAAGACTCGGTATACACATCTGTATTATTACAAATTCGGGACTTTCCTGGTGTTGCACTGCCTCCGGGCATTGCCTCCAGGATCGTTCCCACCATCTTTATATCTACTAATGTCCCATATGTGTCTGTTCCAGACCGGAGGACGTTAAGCAGAATTTCATCATATCGCTGCAAACCCACAACAGGGTATATACCTCGGCTTTCACTGTCAGTCAGCTGAGGAAGCAATCACTTCAGACAAGCTAACCCAATTTTCCACACATCACCTTTACCCTTGCTGTAGAAAACAAGATGAAGAGCCATAGTAAGCGTACTCTCATTACATTTGTAAAATCTTGCGTTGTCCTGCAAACTTGATCTGACTGAGAAAAACTGAGCACACGAACAAGGAATTCGAACAAAACGAAAGTTAAATCTTATGAAGAACGCGTAATGGAAAATAATGATGATAAAAAAAGTAACACCGTAACAAAAGAACCGACCAGAGAAACAGCCCTTACTATTAACCCTTTCACCGCCAGCCATATTTCAGCCAAACATTACCATTAAATTTACCTGGGTAGAGAACAAAATCCATCTGCAGTACTGGGGATTCTTCTGTGACATATATAAAATAAGGTCTATCCTTACTTCCCAAAACTAAGACAATAGTGTCTTTGGATAACATACCCCAATTTGATGCCTTTTAATGACATAGGTGTTCAATCACTGTGGTGCTAAAATGCGACTTTGGCGGTGAAAGGGTTAATCCGTCGGCAGTTTTGACGAGTGTTTAGCTAACAGCATGACACACAATCAGGGCTGATATGCATTACATTATGACAGATCGATCTGTGTTATAAATCAACGATGAAAGATAACGACGTGATATAAATGACTGATGAATAACGAAGCTAGCGTGTCTCCGTTTGCTGTGGAGTTATTTTCTTCCTCTGCATGTTTGCTTTTGTTTGCTTTTCCCCACTGTCTGAATGTCTCTCTCCTGTCTCGTTTAATTACTCGACACCGCTCATCAAGTGTCTTCTCTAGCGTTGCTTAATGAGCAGCTTAGGACGCACATTTGACCGCCAGGGGGCAGTCAAACCAGTAGGGGCTTAGCGCGTGATATTCTTAGTTGGGGGTAGTAAGAGAGAGAGAGAGAGAGAGAGAGAGAGAGAGAGAGAGAGAGAGAGAGAGAGAGAGAGAGAGAGAGAGATATGAGGGAGGGACTCATCTCCGTCTCTCTGTCTCTCTCTCACTACCCCCAACTAAGAATATCACGCGCTAAGCACCTACTGGTTCGATTGCCCCCCCTGGCGGTAAAATTAGCGTCCTAAGTTGACCACTGAAAGGCACAAATTCGCTGTGGCAATCTAATAATAAATAATAATTAATAACGCCTATATAGCGCGTAATCTTGCAAAGCAACTCAATGCGCTACAGTAACAGTATGAGCTAACGGTTATGCATAATGCACAATTCTGTCGATCCAAGCTGAAACCACCGTCGTTGTGTGTTTTAAATTTAGTTTAAAGACTCCAATTTTGTTTAGCCAAGTTCTAAAAACAACGTGGTAATTTATACATTATGAGCGTGTCCTTTCGCGGACATTTGTCCTCTCGCGGATACCATGACCTACAATAAGCCTAGGGTCTCCCACAACCATATATATTCTTGATCAGCATGTCACTACTTAGTCATATCCTGAATTTTTAACCGCCAGTGCAAACCTCCGCCAAGGAAGACTAACAAACCCGAAATTCCCTTTCGTCGTGTCCGAGCTGTATCTCATGAACCAGTCGGTAGAATGGCTTCAAATTGTGTGTGCTAATGTCACACGTTGAGTAATGAAATAAATAATTGCAATACATAAAAAAACAGAAACAGGGTAATTTTAATGTGCACATAAGGACAAAAAGTGCGCAAGAGGACTTAACTATAATCTTAACTTAAACTTGCTTTTAAACCAAAACTGTAAAAGTAAAAGTCAAATAAAATAAAAGGAAGGAAATCTTCCTTTTTCTTCTTCTTCTAAGTATGACGAATATGACGATGATTTCCATGATGGTTACTAATGGTAGTAGTGGTAGTAGTGGTATATATTTGTAGTCTACCGTGCACGAATCTGTTCTTATGTTTGCATCGGGCATTTTATTTGATTCGTGAGTACAGTGGACGAAAATAGCAGAGTTATTTTTAGACGGAATTATTTCATCAACGTGAATCATGACTCACAGACATCATCAATCGTATTGTATTGGGGTCAAATCGTATACAGTGTGGCGCCGTCTTTACCGTCATCAATTTTCCAAGTCGTGCTATCACATTTTGACATTGAACCAAACACCCTTTACATAACATAACGCCTGCTCATTTCATACAAAAATAGATGTGTGCACTGGCAATATATCCATATATATAAAACTATTATGAGCCACAATTATAAATAATAACACTATGTGGCATGATTTCCCATAATATTATATTTTTTGTGTGACTCAGAAAATCAACAACCAACTGAGAATGTAGGTTTAAACACACTTTTAATTCAGCGTCAATGTTTAACAACAGGCCCCTATATTAACACAATAAGAGCAGAAACAAGCTTAAAACTTATAGTTGTGCTCATTAGAACTTACGTTACTCAATAACGTTCATGTATCTTGACCGCTGCTGATAATATTAATGCGGGACTTTTCTTGTTATGGGTAAAAATACGCTCATCCTTTATAATGAGTTTTAAGGCCTTGATCTTGATTAACGGGCACGGAATTTGGAAGAAGCTTTGGCTTAAACACTCCGACCCTTGTAGATTTAATCTACTCTCTGTCTCCGTTTCTGTCTGTCTGTATCTCTGTATGTTTGTCTGTCTCTCTCTCTGATACATAATACTGCCTTGCCTGGTGTCATCCCAAAAATCGCACCAACAAGGCAGTATGGCCGTTTCCTTCTCCGTGACCATCACGCTCTCTCTCTGTCTCTCTCTCTGTCTCTCTCTCTGTCTCTCTCTCTCTCTCTCTCTCTCTCTCTCTCTCTCTCTCTCTCTCTCTCTCTCTCTCTCTCTTAATTGTCTTTGTATGTATATAAAGCATTTAAAGCCCGTAACGATATGATTGCAAACTGACCTAATTTTGAAATGGGATATGTTGTTTGTACCCCCTTCTAAGGGGCTATGGCCTTTACGAATACAAATGTCTGCGTCTCTCTCTCTCTCTCTCTCTCTCTCTCTCTCTCTCTCTCTCTCTCTCTCTCTCTCTCTCTCCCCCTATCTCAATAATAATACTCACCCTCCACAATCAAGTTAACGGTCTTGATCGTGACGGGGACGGTGTTCACCCGGCAGTTGTAGAAATACCCTGGTCCTGGAGTCATGAGTGCGAATCAGACAGTCAACACGGGAAATAGTATGTAAATTAGACTAAACTTTCAAAAACGATTGGCTGCTTAACCCTTTCACCGCCAAAGTCACATTTTAGCACCACAGTGATTTGACACCTATGTCACTAAAAGGCATCAAATTGGGGTCTATTATCCAAAGACCCTATTGTCTTAGTTTTGGTAAGTAAGGATAGATCTTATTTTATATAATGTCACAGAAGAATCCCCAATACTGCAGATGGATTTTGTTCTCTACCCAGGTAAACGTAATGGAAAGTTTTGGCTGAAATATGGCTGGCGGTGAAAGGGTTAACCCAATTTTACATTCTAATCCCCGTCGTGATTGTCTAATACGCACTCATGCCTACAGGGCGTGGTCTCTATACGCCATCTCTTCTCTCTTTCACCACACCACCCATACGCCAGCCCCCCCCCCCCCCCCCCCCCCTTCTGACTCACCCTCCACGATCAAGTTAACGGTCTTGATCTTGACGGGGACGGTGTTGACCTGCCAGTCCCCCCCCCCCACCTCCTTGTGACTCACCCTCCACAATCAAGTTGACGGTCTTGATCTTGACGGGGGCGGTGTTGACCTGCCAGTCCCCCCCCCCCCCCCCCCAACTCCTTGTGACTCACCCTCCACGATCAAGTTAAAGGTCTTGATCTTGACGGGGACGGTGTTGACCTGGCAGTTGTAGAAATACCCTGGTCTCCATACTCCATCTCTTCTCTCTTTCACCACCCACACCCATACGCCACCTCCTCGACCTCCTTCTGACTCACTCACCCTCCACAATCAAGTTGACGGTCTTGATCTTGACGGGGACGGTGTTGACCTGGCAGTTGTAGACGCCCTGGTCCTTGTAGTCCACCTCCCTGATGTGCAGGTTCCAGTCCTTGCTGAACGGCCTCTCCAGGGACAGCCGCTCGTCGTCGATGATGCGACGATCCTCGAAGGTCAGCAGAGTGGAGGACTGGTCCGTCCACACCACCTGTGTGGGGAGAGAGAGGGGGGGGGGGCGAGAGAGAGAGGGGGGGGGAGAGAGAGATAGAGAGAGAGAGGGAGACGAGAGAGAGAGAGAGAGAGAGAGAGAGAGAGAGAGAGAGAGAGAGAGACGAGAGAGATAGAGAGGAAGAGAGAGATAGAGAGAGGGGGAGACAGAGAGAGAGAGAGAGAGAGAGAGAGAGAGAGAGAGAGAGAGAGAGAGAGAGAGAGAGAGAGAGAGAGAGAGAGAGAGAGAGAGAGAGAGAGAGAGAGAGAGAGAGAGAAAGAGGGAGAGAGGGGGACGAAGAAAGATTTCTGAATAAAAATGGACAATACAAATTTACTGCTACTACTAGGGCTAGCTCGTCGATGATGCGACGATCCTGGAAGGTTTATATGTAAGAGAGCGGGGCATTGGTCCGTCTACACCACCTGTAAGGAAAGAGAGAAGAGAACGTTCTGCAAAATAACCCCCCCAAAAAAACCCACAACCCACACACACACAAAAACCGCAGTGAAAAACATCCAAAACTTAGCGAGATATTGATGAACATAATTATGTGTTTTGGGGGGTTGAACTCTGTAAAGGTCTGTGTACACGTTAACATTATTCACGAGATATTTCTATTTCCCCATGGCAACACAGTGATAGCCCACTCTTACAGCTCACTGTGTTGTCATGGGGAAATAGAAATATCTCGTGAATAGTGTTAACGTGTACACAGACCTTAACCTTGACTTTAAAATAAAACCACAACTGTCCGTCAATGGCTAAAATCCTCTGGAGCTTGTGTATTAAATGAGATGTAAATACACTGAACGGTTTTCAGGAAAACGCGATGTAAAGACGCGCGCATGGACAGACGGACGGATGGACGCTGCACGGACCAAACAAAAACAATAGTATAGTGCCCGTTACTTCGCTCAGGAACGAATAATCCGACTTGGACTTTTCTCTCCGATAAATACTACCCAGTACAGAACAAGCAAAGTTGTTCGAGGTGACAGGAGCAGCTGTAGAAAACACCATTGTGCTATTAGATGGTACACGTTAGCCGCGTTCCCCTAGGAGTCTTGTGTGGAGTTGGACAAAACATGACTAGAAAGCACCCAAAGAGTGCAAACCTCCCACTGAGGCGGCTGCGGATTTGTTCAATGTCGTTGTGAACTAGTTTACAATATAATACATAAATTATAAACTGTTGCTGTTTGTCTGATATTCAACAAGGTAACAACAAAGAAATTATTTTAATCAAGATTAGCTCGTAAGTGCAAAGGATTGCTACTATTTTGCATGTTTCACGACATCTTAAATTAAATGCAACCAAAATGCGTTTTGTTTCACGATTACTAATCTTTAAAAAAGGCAACAACTCGTGCAATATAACAATCGCAAAATGATTCCAACATGCGCACTTTTTCCCCCACAGTTGCTGAATGTCCAGCTCATTTAAAAACATATTCAAATCGTCGCTTCCGTGTGGTTTCTGTTATTTTGGTCGGCTTTAGCACACCAACGGCGAATTGGGGCAGTAACTGCCGTCTGGAAAATGAAATGTGGGACTGCTGTGTTTGTTAAGCAGCTTAGCAGTTTGAACCAGACCTGTTTACTCTACTCTTTTCAAGTGGTATTCTACTCAATGTCAACCTCTACTAATCTTCAAAACAGAAAATAATGCTCTTTAAATCTTTATTACTACTCATTTTCAGTTAACATTATCTGATGGGTTAATGAATAAAACTACACATTTTGCACCAAAACTGCACATTTCAGCTATCCAGACTTCTCAAGACTTGTGTAGGGGGTAAACAGGTACTAGGTCTGAACAGTTTCTCTTTCTTATATTGGCTGCGTGTGTTTTGATTTGTCTTGAACTGTCGAGTTGTGAATGATTTGGACATCCACGAGGATACCGGGGATCTTTCGTACAAACAATACCCCGCCTTCTGTGGTAGAAATGTTTTCTAATCTACCTATCACTCTCGTTGACTCTGCCGTTTCCTCTTTTTACTTTCTGCAACTATGTTTCTGACTTATTGGCCCATTCTCCTGCCTCTCTAATAAAAAAAAGTATTTCAAATAAATGTCTGTTTTGAGTTCCTCCCAAAATAGGAATGTGTCGGTAGCGGGGAGACCAATGAAAACTGGGAAATGGACACAATACGTGCTTCACACAGTATGGTCAAATGGCCTGGACACGCAGAGGAAGAAGAAGACAAAAAGAAGGGAATGTTAGTTGTGATAGCAATGGTGTTAAAACGGTTTAAAACATAATATAAGCTGTGAATGCGTGCGCACGTGTGTATGTAATCGCATGTAAGCGCAAGTAAACGCATGTAGAGCGCAATGGTCGATTTTCTACCCCCCCCCCCCCCCCCCCACACACACACACATCAGGGTCGGGCAGGGGGTTTCCTGATTTCCGAAAAAACACTCTGCCCCAAGCACGTACCATACATGATGAACAGGATGGAAATGGCTCTATGTGTGCGAAATTGCCCCTTCACCCGGAACCTATGCAGCTCCCTGGACCCCCGACGGAAACCCCCCCTTACGAATCATTTGGTCCGACCCTGCTCACACACACACACACACACACACACACACACACACACACTCATTCTCTCTCTCTCTCTCTCTCCCTCTCTGTGTTATAGTGCCTTACCTGGTGTGATCCCAAGAACCGCACAGAACAGGGCAGGATGGCCGTTTCTTTCTCCGTGACCGTCACATTGACCACTGGCATGTCAAAGGTCGGCTCCGTGCGCGCCCCCAAGGTCACTGCAACAGAAAGTGGCACAGGTCAAGGTCACCACAACAAGAAAGTGTCAGAGGTCAAGGTCACTGCGAGAGAACGTGTCAGAGGTCAAGGTCACCACAACAGAAAGTGTCAGATGTCAAGGTCACTGCGATAGAAAATGTCAGAGGTCAAGGTCACCGCAACAGGATGGCCGTTTCTTTCTCCGTGACCGTCACATTGACCACTGGCATGTCAAAGGTCGGCTCCGTGCGCGCCCCCAAGGTCACTGCAACAGAAAGTGTCACAGGTCAAGGTCACCACAACAAGAAAGTGTCAGAGGTCAAGGTCACTGCGAGAGAACGTGTCAGAGGTCAAGGTCACCACAACAGAAAGTGTCAGATGTCAAGGTCACTGCGATAGAAAATGTCAGTGGTCAAGGTCACTGCAAGAGGCCCACATAAGCAGTAAGAGTTAAAGGTTTAAAAGTTGAAAGTGTCACAGGTCAAGGTCAGAGAAAGTGTCAGAGGTCAAGGAAAGAGAGAGAGAGAGAGAGAGAGAGAGAGAGAGAGAGAGAGAGAGAGAGAGAGAGAGAGAGAGAGAGAGAGAGAGAGAGAGAGAGAGAGAGAGAGGGGAGGGTAATTAAAGGTCACATTCACCACTGGCATGTCAAAAGTCGGCTCAGTGCGCGCGCTCAAGGTCACTGAAACATAAAGTGTGACAGTTCATGGTTTGCTGTTGACGTACCCTGGCTAAAAGACTCCAGGGATCATCTTAACAACCGAAGCTCTCTGTCTGTCTGTCTCTCTCTCTCTTAAGCCGGCGACAGACTATGTGATTGCCTCATGTGACTCGATCAGGTCGTGACGTTTCACCTCATTTGCATACCATCTAACTCGATCAGTCTGACTCAGTCGGGCCCAGTCAGGTGACAGGGCCGAATAGGGCGGGTTCTAAATTTCACTGATCGAGTCTGATCGAGTCAGATGGCTTGTGACCTCTTCTGTGCGGGAAACAAAATTTGGTCTACGTCACGATCTGATCGAGTCATATGAGGCAGTCGCATAGTCTGTCTCCAGTTTAACTCTCTCTCTCCTCCATTTCAAGGCAACTTGAAAGATGAAGCGAAAAAAGAAATGTCCCATATGGCTTAGGCCGGGAGGACGTAAAACAAAGTTTTCCATGAAGCGAAATACAACAAGCTTCAACCGTGTTTTGCAGTATTCATGTTTACATTCTTTTAAAATCCTCTTTTTGTTTCATTCATGCAGTGCATAACATTCCAATGCGTTGACGTTTCGGTGTTATTTTAATTCAAGATCAAACTGAAGAACAGCTTTTACCCCTCTGCTGTCAGAGCCATCAATACTCAGTAGGCTCACCCCCCTAGGGGTATTTTTGTATCCTATTTTGCGTAGACTTGTGTCAATCGGTGTGCCTGCATGCTCGCGGTCTTGTGTGTAGCGTTTGTGAGTGCGTGTGTGAGGAGGTGGGACATGTGTTGGTATAAATGTGTATGCACGTGTATGCGTGTGTGTTGGTGTATGTGTATGTGTGCGTCTGAGAGAAAGAAAGAATCCGATAGAGAGAGACTGATGCACGATAATGTAATCTGTTTTTGTTTCTTGTTTTTTTTTAAATTATTTTTTATTGGTTGTCCATCAATGTGCATGCTTTGGTTGTTGTTGGATTGTGTCTTGTGCAAAACCAAAACGATTTCCTTTGTATTACGATGCATTGGCTGATTAAAGAATCTTGAATCTTGAATCCCAGGCCCCTGTAGTGCCCCTGTGAATGCGGCTAAGACAACTAATTCGGGATGGAAAAATTAGTCTGATGGTAAAGATGCGCCCCCCCTCCTCCATTTCTCGGTTGTTTCCATTTTTCAGTCTTGCCTTTCTTACTGCAGATTGAGTACTTCATCCTCTATTGTTTGCTATATTTAACACTAATTTTCATCCATTTACATAATTAAACACATGAATTCAATAATAGTAGAAGATAAAGGTAAGACGGAAAAACGCAATGAACCAGGACTGTGACAAATGCTCCGCGGCTGTTGTGTGTACTGCACTACATAGGGGTGGGGGGGGGGGGGGGGGGGGGGGGGTGTCCTATTAGATAATGGCCTTTATCATGATTCAATTATTCAACAAAGAGAATTAGCTGAAAACGTTCATAAAATACAGTTTGGTAAGAAAGGCAAGTGTGCAAATGCAGGGAGAGCTGAGAAATGTAGGGGGGGGGGGGGGGGGGGGGGGGACATCTTGACCTTTACCGCATTTCCCATCCCGGATTAGTTGTCTTAATCGCACTCACGACTACAGGCCCTGGCGTGTAATCATGGGTGCGTCGTAGGCCGTCAACACGGGTAGTAGTATGTAAATTAGACAACACTCCCAAGCGATTGGCTGTTTAGCCTAATTTACATACTCTACCCGTGTTGACGGTTTAAAGACGGCGACAGACTATGTGGCTGCTTCATGTGACTCGATCAGGTCGTGACGTTTCACCTCATTTGCATACCATCTAACTCGATCAGTCTGACTCAGTCGGGCCCAGTCAGGTGACAGGGCCGAATAGGGCGGGTTCTAAATTTCACTGATCGAGTCAGATGGCTTGTGACGTCCTCTGTGCGGGAAACAAAATTTGGTCTACGTCACGACGTGATTGCGTCATATGAGGCAGTCACATAGTCTGTCGCCGGCTTAAGACGCACTCATGAATACCCTACCCGGTGTTATTTTAATCAGAGACTATATATAAGCTTTCTGTTTTAATTCAAGAACAAACTTGATAAACCAGTGGCACATTGACGGCATAAACAGCGCTTTAAATATTAAAACGAAACGTTCATTTTCTGTTCTGTCAACCGCTCAAGATTTCGCTCCCGAACAGTCAATCTAAAATGACAATGTTTTTCAGTTTATTTCTATCTCTCCTTCTTCCATGAACAGACGTAACAGAGTTATCGTTTAAATTACAAAATCTCTCTCTCTCTCTCTCTCTCTCTCTCTCTCTCTCTCTCTCTCTCTCTC
>CM065693.1:6193195-6205695 GCA_017654935.2 Phymorhynchus buccinoides
GCTTATTTCAGTTTAATGATAGGCTGATCCTAACCCTATCTATTCCCGAGAGCGGCAGAATGTTACTTCTCAGTAAACACTTTCAATGCGAAAATGGTCAGGAGGGAGTTAATTAAGAGAGGGTTCCTTCCCCGTATTCATTTCACTACACGTCTCCTCTCCCAGCCTCACAAATTCAAACTTTGTTCAACAGAAGCAATCGACGACGACGACGACGACGAAGAAGAAGATATGC
Organism: Phymorhynchus buccinoides; assembly: GCA_017654935.2. Classification (NCBI taxonomy): domain Eukaryota; kingdom Metazoa; phylum Mollusca; class Gastropoda; order Neogastropoda; family Raphitomidae; genus Phymorhynchus; species Phymorhynchus buccinoides. The sequence continues at coordinate 6,193,431 of CM065693.1, forward strand.
CATAAAAGCTGATAAAACATAGTCCAAACACAATAACTAGGATATAATTCTAAATTGACTGCATTTGCAACATGGACGCTACTTACAATACTTTACACACAAGCTACATTTTGTTAATGACACACTGGCGCACCACGACCCACATACAAATATCCCCAACTTCAAATTGAGGCTGCTCTTTAAAATGATGTTTCGTTTTCAATTTGGGGACATTTGCATGGGAGCCAAACCTGGTCAAAACAAGATTTCTTACCAGCTATAAGAGGGAAAGCACGTGAAACCCGTGGTTTTGACACGTGACCTGGTGGGTCAACAAATGCAACGCTGGCTGGCTGGACAGGCATAAGACTTTCGTTGACTCCAACACGCCATGAAGCTGATAAATCATTCTCCAAACACAATAACTAGGCTATTACGGGAGTGGTCAAAAAGCGCGAACAGGTCAATTTGTCGCTACGTTTCCTCTATACAATTTGCGCGAACATGAAGCACACAATTTGCGCGACTATCCCACATAGAGAGACAGAAAGAGACAGAGATAGAACGCACAAACGAAACGGACACACACAGACACAGACACACACACACACACCTACACACACACAGACAGACGCACACACACACACACACACACACACACACACACACACACACGCACACGCACGCACACGCACGCGCATCCACGCACACACACACACACACACACACACACACACACACACACACACACACACACACACACACACATACACACACTCACAACCCCCCTCTTAATTTTAATTCATTGATTTGTCTTTTTGTTTCATTTTTTTCTACAGTCTAATATCACCATTGTGTTGCGAACGTTTTGACTATCAGACATTCACGGAAGGGGTTCGCACTTTTTTGACTATCAAACATTCGCGCTTTTTGTATACAGAAAGTATTCGCGCTGTTGGTACGTTCGCTCAAATTGATGGTTGCCGCTATTACTGACTGAGGGGTATACATGCCAGGATGTGCTATAACGAATGGAACACGGAAGGTTGATAATACCTTCTGGTAAATACCCCTCGAATGTGACGGCATGGATATGCTGCTTTACACTACTTTGATTTGGTTTTCCAAGAGAGGAACGTGTGTCGTGTATACATATCAATGGGATTGTACGGATTCCTGTATTATGGATTTTTTTCGGCCTAACTTTGGAGTAGCTTACCCTGTTGAGTTTGTAGATAGTGTCAACACACTGTCACGCAACTGAGAGAGAGAGAGAGAGAGAGAGAGAGAGAGAGAGAGAGAGAGAGAGAGAGAGAGAGAGAGAGAGAGAGAGAGAGAGAGAGAGAGAGAGAGAGAGAGAGAGAGAGAGAGAGAGAGAGAGAGAGAGAGAGAGAGAGAGAGAGAGAGAGAGAGAGAGAGAGTATGAGAGAGAGAGAGAGAACCGATTGCTCTCTCCCTCTCTTATAGATCAGAGAGAGAGAGAGAAGAGAGAGAGAGAGAGAGAGAGAGAGAAGAGAGAGGAGAGAGAGGAGAGAGAGAGAGAGAAGAGAGAGAGAGAGAGAGAGAGGACTGAAGAGAGATGGGCAGAGATGTAGAGAGAGAGAGAGAGAGAGAAGAGATTGTTGTCTTCCCATGAGAGATAGGAGAGAGAGGAGAGGGAGAGAGAGTGTGCGTGTGAGTGTGAGGAGGAGAGGAGTGAGTGAGGAGAGGGAGAGTGGGGAGACTAGAGGAGAATGAACAGAGAGAGAGAGAGAGAGAGAGAGAGAGAGAGAGAGAGAGAGAGAGAGAGAGAGAGAGTATGAATTTTCAGCACAACCGATTTCAGTTCATTTCTCTCTCTCTCTCTCTCTCTCTCTCTCTCCCCCTCCTCTCTCTCTCTCCCTACCGCCCCCCCCTCTCCCAACCAACCAAAAAGTAACCGCATACATTACCAGAGATGTGCATGCTCCAGTCAAGCACTCCCAGGCAACCAATTTCTCTCTCTCTCGACACTTTTTCTACGCTCTCTCTATATCTGGTCACCTAGACATCGGAGTTTCTACCGAAAAATAATTACAAAGTACGTTTACAAGTACATAACATACTGTGTGCGTCAAAATAATTCAAGGACCATTTGATCGAACGAACACTCTTTCCACGCTCTCTATCTGGTCACCTAGACATTTGGAGTTTCTACCGAAAATAATTACAAAAAGTACCGTTACAAGCACATGTGCATACTACTCAAAATAATTCAAGGAACCATTTGATCGAACGACACTTTTTCTACGCTCTCTATATCTGGTCACCTAGACATTCGGAGTTTCTACCGAAAATAATTACAAGTACGTTACAAGTACATAACATACTACTCAAAATAATTCAAGGACCATTTGATCGAACGACACTCTTTCCACGCTCTCTATCTGGTCACCTAGACATTTGGAGTTTCTACCGAAAATAATTACAAGTACGTTACAAGCACATAACATACTACTCAAAATAATTCAAGGACCATTTGATCGAACGACACTCTTTCCACGCTCTCTATCTGGTCACCTAGACATTTGGAGTTTCTACCGAAAATAATTACAAGTACGTTACAAGCACATAACATACTACTCAAAATAATTCAAGGACCATTTGATCGAACGACACTCTTTCCACGCTCTCTATCTGGTCACCTAGACATTTGGAGTTTCTACCGAAAATAATTACAAGTACGTTACAAGCACATAACATACTACTCAAAATAATTCAAGGACCATTTGATCGAACGACACTCTTTCCACGCTCTCTATCTGGTCACCTAGACATTTGGAGTTTCTACCGAAAATAATTACAAGTACGTTACAAGCACATAACATACTACTCAAAATAATTCAAGGACCATTTGAAGAGACGACGATGACTGCTGGGCGCAGTAAAATTCACAACAAATTAAAACAGTCGAAATTGAAACCCAATATTTATTTTGTTGGCATGTTTAGTTGTTTTTTTCAAATTTAAATTGGTATCACAAATACAAACTGTTATCATATTTTGTTCACCAAATGTCATATGAACCTGTAGGATAATGTTCCAAGCAACACGTTTTGTGTCAATTATCCTTCCCTTTTTCCCAGTTAGTGTAGCATGTTTGAGCGAGAAACACCTGAATAATTGACCAAAAAACATGTTGCTTGAGACTTTATCTTACAGGCTCATGTGAAAATGGTTTGTATTTGTAGAACAAAATTTGAATTTTAAAAAGCATGTCAAACTTGAGAGTGGCTCTTGAATTATTTTGAGAAGTATTATTTCTTTGCTACAACATGGGCTGTCTCCCTTAATGAGCGCTTCTGGTTGCAGAACAGGAGATCTCTCTCCCAGCTTATACATCTTCCTTTTATCAAAATAAGTATATTTTTTACCGCGCGCGAGCGAGAGAGAGAGAGAGAGAGAGAGGGAGGAGAGGTGAGAGAGAGAGAGAGAGAGAGAGAGAGAGAGAGAGAGAGAGAGAGAAAGAGAGAGAGAGAGAGAGAGAGAGAGAGAGAGAGAGAGAGAGAGAGAGAGAGAGAGAACACTGAACGATTTTAATGAATAGGTCATTGGCCCATGTCACGAGGGATGGCTACAAAAGAAAGTGGGCTAATTATCATTGATTTCAAAGAACATGCACATTCATCATTATAATATACAAACAATTAATCAAACATTCTCGCGCATTCGATACATATGGATACAGGATTCACTCAAGCATATTCAAATAACGTACCTTGAATGCCTTATCTAAATACACAGCTGAACGTAAAACCACAGATTTGTTTTCACATGCTAATAATAAAGTCAGTCTAAAGAGAGATGGAGTATTATAATATTTAGCAGGGATATATTGTTGCCTTAGGTTATCATACATGGGACATCGTAACACAAAATGGACCTCTGTTTCTCTTTGGGACTTACAAAATGGGCATGCTAAGTCTTCCTCTCTTACATTGATTCTGAAGCGTAATTTGTGAATATTAAGTTGTGACACACCGAGTCGAAACCGTATAAGACTGATTCTCGCTTGAATGTGTTTCAGATCCAACAAGTAATGTGAAAGTATTAGGTCACTTTTGAAAGTGCGGTAAAAGGAGAAACGTTCACTATCATGAAGTTGAGAACACCATTTTTCTTTAAATTCGTTTACTAGTCTTAAACGTAAGAGTGCAAGAAAATGCTTTACATTTCCAACTCCCTGATTCTCCCAGACTTCTTGAAAACCATATTTATGAAGCATAAAACAGACAGATGTGGCCCACGTGTTTCTATTCTGATGATGCAGGAAAAGTAACATTTTATAAGCTTTTAGGGGTAGTCTGTATTCTGGCATCTCAGTAACTTTCAACCAAGAGAGAGAGGGGGGGGGGGGGGAAAGAGAGAGAAAGAGAGAGAGAGACTTCAGACTTCAGATACTTTATTTTACAAGGATAAGAATTTAGGCTGGGCCTAGTCTTCCATTATGTCCTTGGTTCTAAGCATGCAATAATAACTAATACTATAAATGAACATTGAGACACAGGAAAATCGCCAACAGAAACAACAACGATTAACAGTAATATAGCAACGACATGGTAGGCAGAGCAGAACAGAAAACTAACCGACCGAGTAAACAAACAAATAAATAAATAACACATCTTTCTCTACAATATACTTCTTCTACAACCATTACTAATCCTACTACTATTATTGTTACTACCACCATCACCACCATCGCCACCACACCTCCACCACTACTACTACTACTACTACTACCTCCACCACCACTACCATCACTCCTTTCTACCTACTACTACTAGAGAGAGAGAGAGAGAGAGAGAGAGAGAGAGAGAGAGAGAGAGAGAGAGAGAGAGAGAGAGAGAGAGAGAGAGAGAGAGAGAGAGAGAGAGAGAGAGAGAGAACTTTTGTTGTTGTTGTTGAAAACTTAAACTTTATTTTCCAAGGATATAGATTTTAGGCAACGCCTATTCTTCCAATCTGTCCTTGATACATATATACTTAACACAAAAGACAAACATGGCAAGGCATACTATTACGCATACAGAGCTGAATACAAAGGTAGCAAAGCAGTTGATATTATGAAACATAGATAGGCTGAAATATGGGATTATAACAGTTGCATAATTTTTAATACTCGCGCGTGCATACAAACATGCAACCATACTTACACACTTGCGCGCATGTATATAAAGGAAACAACAACAACAAGAACATACAGTATTTATACGGCGCTGAATCTTGATAGAAATCAAATCAAAGCGCACACACACGTTAGCATTCAAACAAAAACGCAATACAAAGGGAACACACACGGATAACATAAATGGAATATAGCAAAAACAGACCTAATGGCAAGAGAGAGAAGATAAAGAGAGAGGAGCTTTAATGACGGGGGAACAGGTGGGTTTTGAGGTTAGCTTTGAAAGCAGAGAGGGTCGGTCGCTGACACACATGGGCAATATATATACATTCATCATCTAGGGTATGTAACAGGCAACAATTTGCATTAAATTGAGGACAATATTTCTAACATAATTAGGCAGAGAGAGAGAGAGAGAGCGAAACACCGCGAAAAAAGAGTGAGTTTCGCGTTGCCGAAAAACGGCCTTTAAATAAAGCGCCACCTGGTGTCAAGGGCTAAGGACGATGACGCCAACTAAGCAGCCCATTGTGATGCTAACTAGAAAGCACTGGCACAGTGCAGGCCTCCGACAAGGAAGAACAGTACATTTCATGTTCAGATGATTAAGCACGTGCATTGGAATGCACCACTGCTCAGACTGTGACAGTGAAAGTAGTGGGGTAGTGTTAATACTGTCTTTAGTTTTCACGCACTACAAACTTGTGTACTTTATTTGCCTGGCGTCTGGCACTGAGTTTTTGGCATAATAATTATTTATTCATCATGCTGACAAATAAATTATCGCTCTCTCCAAACACCTTCCTCGTGGACGCAAAGACATGCACATGTGCACAAACACACAAACATGCGAGCACAAAAAACAGATACACATGCACACGCACCCACGCATGCACACACATACACACACACATGCACATGTACAGACACAAACACATGCACAGACACACACACATGCACAGACACACACATACACACATGCACAGACACACACACATGCACAGACACACACACATACACAGACATACACACATGTGCACACACACACATGTACACACACATGCACATACACATACACACACATGCACAGACACACACACATACTTTCCCCTCCATCTTAGCCTTCTCAAACACCTTATTACGCAAAAGTTCATTCACACGATGCTAGATAAAGTTCCAGAAACATCTTTCCACATCAGATAGGCGATTCCACATGGAATTCCATTAGTGCATATATATTATATATATGTGCTTACATAGTTGCACAACTTTTCCCCTCCAAGTAGCACTACAGCTGTTGTAGGGGAGTCTTCTAATATTAGGAGACGGTACATATTTGGAGAATCTCCCCTAGTGTTACAAAGTGGCAAGTTTGTTCTTCTCCGTAGGAAATCAGTTGCGGCGTTGTAAACTCGTGGGGAATTCTGATGTCATTGATTCTACGAAATGTGGTCAACGTTAGATTTGGTAACCTAATCTGATGTCGTTACTCTGCTCTTTCTCACTCGGTCCCTGTCTCTGTCTCTCTATCTCCCTCTTCTCTCTCCGCCTCTCTCTTTCTCCCTCTCTCGCTATAAAGGAGAGAAAATAACAGACATGAACAAAGAAAACCTGATAAAATGACAGACTCGATAGTGCGAATGAGTCGATGAGAGAGATAGGTGGAGAGAGAGAGAGAGAGAGAGAGAGAGAGAGAGAGAGAGAGAGAGAGAGAGAGAGAGAGAGAGAGAGAGAGTGAGAGAGAGATACAGTGAAATAGAGATACAGAGAGACAGGGAGAGAGAGAGAGAGAGACAGAGAGAGAGAGAGAGAGAGAGAGAGAGAGAGAGAGAGAGAGAGAGAGAGAGAGAGAGAGAGAGAGAGCGACAGACAGAGAGACAAACAGACAAACAAATAGAGACAGAGAGCGACAGACAGTGCAGAGAGACAAACATACAGTACAAATAGATACAGAGACAGTTACCGTAACAAGGTTTGAAGGTTTGAAGGTTTTGTTTATTTCCAAAAGAGACAGAGACAAGGACATTGAGACAAGAGAAGACATACAAACATTGAAGAAAGGGGATTCAATATGAGAAAGCCACCCATACCGCCAATCAACTTTCCCTCACCACATTCGCCATCACCACGTTTCTCTCTCTCTCCTCTTGTCTCCTTTCTCCCCAGAAACGCCAGAGATGCCACAAGGTTTCCGAGGAGGTGGAAGGTATGAATGGAGTCCTGTGAATAATATGGGTGTCTTCCACTACACACAGCAAGAAGCATCTCCACTCCGCAAACGTTACTCGTCATGACTTATCGACATTAAGGGGATGAGTGTTAAGTCCTCTCGCATAGTTTTTGTCCTTATGTGCACATTAGTCTAAAACGTTCTGCTTTTTTGTTGTATTCATTGCAAGTATTTGTTTCATAACTCTCTCTCTCTCTCTCTCTCTCTCTCTCTCTCTCTCTCTCTCTCTCTCTCTCTCTCTCCCCTCTCTCTCTCTCTCTTCTCTCTCTCTCTCTCTCTCTCCCTCTCTCTCTCTGTTTCTCTCTCGTTCTCCATCTTTTTCTACGTCTTTTATCAAAATAATTCTGTCTTTTTGCACGAACGTTTATTTTAAAGACAAACCTGCTATATATTAACTATAATATATTTTTTGAAAGAATAAAGTCTTTCCATCCATTTAAGCAATGTTACTTCTTGCACACTAACAGACAAACAAGCGAAAGAAAGAAACAAACAAAACAAACATAAACATTATGACGGTTGCAACAAAAGCACATGAGCCGACATTGTCAGACTTGGTAAAGCACCATTTCTTGTCGGTAGCTGTTCCATCACACGTCACGTGTCCCATGAGGCTTTGCGGTCAGCTCTTCGCGCCATCTAGCGGACGATTACTCCGTTAACACCTGTGAATCGTTTCTGATCCCCCAGCCCCGCCCTTGACCTTACCATCCAACTTACCGCTCTTCCCCTCCCTTCCACTGCGCGTCCGCCTATCCCCAAAATGAAATGGAATCATTAACCCTTTCACCGCCAGCCATATTGCAGCCAAATATGTCCATTAAATTTACCTGGGTAGAGACCAAAGTCCACCTGCAGTATTGGGGATTCTTCTGTGACATATAAAATAAGGTCTAACCTTGTTTCCCCAAACTAAGACAATAAGGTCTTTGGATACTAGACCCCAATTTGATGCCTGTTAGTGACATAGGTGTTAAATCACCGTGGTGCTAAAATGTGACTGGCGGTGAAAGGGTTAAAGGATGCAGACCTTCTCAGACCTGTCCAACTTAAAGGAGAGATAGAGGCTGGGAGCTCCAGTCACCTTACCTTTTTGTTGGTATTTTTGGTATTTGGTATATTCGTCACGGGGACTTATCTCCGTGAAATTCGGGCTGCTCTCCCATAGAGAGCGCGACGCCGCAAGTGCAGCGCCTACCCATTTTTTTTTTTTTGGGGGGGGGGGGGGAGGCACAGGGTGAGGAGGGTGTGTGGACACACTTGGAAAACCTAGCTATCAATTTGGCCATACCAGGAAGCGGGAATTATCCCTGCTGTTACCGACTTTCAACTGCCGTGGGATTTTTACGTACGTAAAGCGCACGGGTCAGACTAGATTTAAGTCCCCATCCGAAGGACTGGACGTTCAGTTCGATTTTTCTGTCAAACTAGAAAGAAAGGGCGAGGCCGGGATTCGAACCCGGGTCACTCACGCTGAAGTCACGCATTACATTTGGCAGGCGAACGTCTTAACAACTCTACCCCCTTTCTCCCTGCCAACACTGCCTTCTACCCTCATTTAGTAGTGGGGCAACTCTCAACCAGTTTCTTACGGCCAAACTGGACTGTATGCCAGTCTGTCGTTTCCGACAATGACTTCCAGATAACAGAAACAGGCAGCTGTTATTCTGGAGAGTTGGGGCACAAAAATGTTTCTAGTGGAAGTACCTTGCCCAGGGTACGTCCCGACTCTATCGGTCAAACGATTTGAGGACAGCTGGCATTAGGGAAGACCCCCAAAGGCCTAAACCTCTTTTGGCTGTAGTACATAGTCCCCAGATACGCGAAAGCGTGGTAGGGACTATACACTAGGGGCTAGGGACTATAAACTAGGGGCTAGGGACTATACACTAGGGGCTAGGGACTATAAACTAGGGGCTAGGGACTATAAACTAGGGGCTAGGGACTATAAACTAGGGGCTAGGGACTATAAACTAGGGGCTAGGGACTATAAACTAGGGGCTAGGGACTATAAACTCCCAGAAGAAGAAAAAGAAGATAGAGCCAGTACAAATGCCCCCTAGTTTGAGAGTCATAGTCGTCCACAAAACACTAACAGGCCAGCCACACGCCAACTAAAATCGCACGACTGTACGATACGGTTCCTTCACGTGCTCTCCAAGAACAAAATGTGATTGGCGCATCGAGATCACGTGATCGAATCGTATCGTAAAGTCGTGCGGTTTTAGTGGACGTGTAGGTTGGCCCTTAGGGCTGTAGCACGATTTTCCATCACTGTCGAAAATCACCCCCACCCCCCACCCCCTTCTGCCGTCTGGCTGACATAGTCGGAAACGACAGAATCAGGCATAGAGGAAATCATGTACCGCGCGGCTCTCACCTTACAATTATTGGACCCAGCATCCAGCGAATGTCAACAAATGATAAAAGCCATTTGAGTGCAGGACCCAGAATTAGGTATTAGGTACTTTGTAGTCACAGAAGCGTCTCTGTGAAATTCGAGTTGCTCCCATCTTCTCCTGCAGAGCGCGTCGCAGCCAGAGGCGCGCCACAAATTATTATTTTTTGCATGCGATTTTTGTGTGACTGATGAGGAATGAAAAGGGGTGTGGTGTGTAAATGTTGACCAAATGACAACTTTTCGTTGCCATTGGGTTTAATGTGTGCTAAGTGCATGGGTACACGGGACCTCGGTTTATCGTCTAACCAGAAAGACTCCACGTTCAGACCGTAAGGCCTGGTGCAAAATGAGAGGGCAAATCCCCTGTACCCAGGTTCGAACTCGGGTTTACTTGACACGAGGCAAACGCGCTACCACTGTGCCACTCTACACCAGAAGAGGGGACCAAGCGAAATGGTGAAGGCTTACCAAGAAGTGCAGCCAAGAGCCAAGATAAGTCTGAAGCTGATCTGCTGGTGGATTATAGTTATTAGCCAGATTTTAGCAAAGAGCAATAGAGTTAAAGGCCGGCTACACTACATACGATTCGCTGTCAATGCGATGCGATTGTGACGATGCGAGTCACGAACCACGTGAAATGCTTCCGTCTAAAAAATAATTCTACTACGTTCGCTCTGTAATATACTCAAGTAGACCCAATACATGAATGTCACGTGAATCATGACTCGGATCGTCACAATCGCATCGCAATGACAGCGAATCGTATGTAGTGTAGCAGGCCCTTAATGTCGTAGTGCAACATAATTATTTTTGAGGCTTCTGAGGTTCATTCTGTCTTGACTGATGATTGCCTGCTGTCTGTCTTTGTCCCTCTATGTTTCTCCATCTCTCTGTCTGTCTGTCTGTCTGTCTGTCTGTCTGTCTGTCTGTCTGTCTCTCTCTCTCTCTCTCTCTCTCTCTCTCTCTCTCTCTCTCATCATTCGCTCTGTCTCTCTCTCTCTGTGGAGCACCCGTACAATGCTAAAGTAGGCCTATTCGAGCTGGTCAGCGAACTAGTATTGAAGGTCGTTCTCCTCTCTCTCTCTGTCTCTCTCTCTCTCTCTCTCTGTCTGTCTCGCTCTCTCTCTCCCTCTCGATCTCTCCCCCCCTCTCTCTTTCCCAATCTCTCATCTACCCACTCTCCTCGTTCTATTTAATTCAAAATCAATTCATTTTTCTCTTTCTCTCTCTATTTCTTTTTTACATCAAATATCCAATATCCACCTATCTCTCTCACTCTCTGTCTCTCGCTCCATCTCTCTCTCTCTCTCTCTCTCTCTCTCTCTCTCTCTCTCTCTCTCTATATATATCTCTCTCTATCTATATATCTCTCTCTCTCTCTCTGCCTCTCTCCCTCTCTCTGTGTGCCTCTCTTCATCTCTCTCTCTCTGTCTTTCTCTGTGCCTCTCTCCGCCTCTCTCTCTCTCATCTCCCTCTCCCCATCTCTCTCTCTCTCTGTCTTTCTCTCTCTCTTTCACTCTCCATCTCTCTCTGCATCTCTCTCTCTCTGTCTCTCTCCTCTCCATCTCTCTCTCTCTCTCTCTCTCTCTCTCTCTCTCTCTCTCTCTCTCTCTCTCTCTCTCTCCTCTCTCTCTCTCTCTCTCCTCTCTCTCTCTCTCTCTCCAGCTGGTTCGTATCTAGTCTCTCTCCATTTTCCATCCCCGACCCCCCCCCCCCCCCACCTCACCCCTTACAAATCGTTGAGAAACTTAACCCCACAGAAGACACTAAAAGGTGAGGCCCCAAACTGATCCTATGGTGGATCATTGCTCCTCAGAGTCCATTGGAAAGGAAGGGGGTAGAGAGTGAGTGGGAGGGTGGGGTGGATTTGGTTGAAAGGTGCAGTGAGGAATGGGGGTGTGGTGGGTGCTTTAAAGGTTATGATGGTTGGAACTACAGTCTGGGGAGAGGCTCAAAGCGTAATGTTTTCTAAGCCGACTTATGATTTTGAGAGTTTTCGACAGCTCTTTGTTTGTTTATCGATTTTTTCCCCAGTCTGATTGTTTGCTTGCCTGTCTGTCTGTCTGTCTGTCTGTTTATTTCTGACTTGGGATATAAACAATAGCCACACAGTATTAAAGACGTAAACTGCTAATTTCGAGTGTTCAATATCACAAGAAGTCAATGAGTGTTAGTATCAATGTATTTCATTCCCTTTGAACTGAACTGATGCCATCAGCATTTTAAGGTCGGAAGGAAGGGAAATAGAGAAAGCCACATTTGTCGTTAATTACCCTGTGAGTCATTTTTTGTACAGTCATAGATATAACATAGATATAACCTGCTCATACCAAAAACCCTGTCAGAATCTCCTTCTGATTGTAAAGCACCCCTATTCTGCTACGATCTAGATATATACAAACATTTGCATAAATAAGAAGCTGTTTTTATGAGCATTAAGGGAGCTATAACTGTGACGGCTTGATGCGCGGGATGGTCATTAGGGTGTGTTTGTTTGAAATGGCTAAAATAA
>CM065693.1:6220695-6225695 GCA_017654935.2 Phymorhynchus buccinoides
GCTCAGTTACTGCTGTTCCGAGAATACTCGGAATTAGGCCCTGACTGGCGATCTCTTGTTCCGTGTATACTCGGAATTAGGCCCTGACTGGCGTTCTCCTGTTCCGAGTATACTCGGAATTAGGCCCTGACTGGCGTTCTCCTGTTCCGAGTATACTCGGAATTAGGCCCTGACTGGCGATCTCTTGTTCCGAGTATACTCGGAATTAGGCCCTGACTGGCGTTCTCCTGTTCCGAATTAGTATACTCGGAATTAGGCCGTTCTGACTGGCGATCTCTTGTTCCGAGTATACTCGGAATTAGGCCCTGACTGGCGATCTCTTGTTCCGAGTATACTCGGAATTAGGCCCTGACTGGCGATCTCTTGTTCCGAGTATACTCGGAATTAGGCCCTGACTGGCGATCTCTTGTTCCGAGTATACTCGGAATTAGGCCCTGACTGGCGATCTCTTGTTCCGTGTATACTCGGAATTCGTCAGAAATGAGTTAAAGGAATGTTTCGTATGTGTCTACATCCTATGTAACGTGACACGGGCGTCCATGGTTGGTGTAATGCTGCTCTTGTGTTGGTAGGGCAGGCGGGGTCAGTGTGTCTCTGGGTGCCGTCAGCACCTTCGGGTGTTTCTGTTTTCATTCATTCATTAACGGCCATTCTTGGCTGGTGTTTGAATGGGCGAACTGTGAAATCGTTATGAGAATTCCAGGCACCAAAACCGATTCATTTTTTGTGAATGTCTGAATCTCTCTCTCTCTCTCTCTCTCTCTCTCTCTCTCTCTCTCTCTCTCTCTCTCTCTAGTAGTAGTGGTAGAAGGAGTGATGGTAGTGGTGGTGGAGGCAGTAGTATGTAGTAGTAGTAGTAGTAGTAGTAGTAGTAGTAGTAGTAGTAGTGGCGATGGTGGTGATGGTGGTAGTAACAATAATAGTAGTAGGAGTAGTAATGGTAGTAGAAGAAGTAAATTGTAGTGAAAGATGTGTTTTTTATTTATTTGTTTGTTTACTCGGTCGGTTAGTTTTCTGTTCTGCTCTGCCTACCATGTCGTTGCTATATTACTGTTAATCGTTGTTTCTGTTGGCGATTTTCCTGTGTTTCAATGTTCATATATAGTATTAGTTATACATTGCTTAGAACCAAGGACAGAATGGAAGACTAGGCCCAGCCTAAATTCTTATCCTTGTAAAATAAAGTATCTGAAGTCTGAAGTTTCTCTCTCTCTCTCTTTCTCTCTCTCTCCCTCCCCCCTCTCTCTCTCTCTCTCGCTCTCTCTCTCTCCCTCCCTCCCTCCCCCCCCCCCTCTCTCTCTCTCTCTCTCTCTGGAAGCATCGGTTCCAACATTTATTGCCGTTGATACTCGAGACTCTCCTGGCAAGTCTTCATTTTGGTCATTAACCAGTTTAATGTCTGATCACATGCAACACAGATATCTAATAGTTCATGCTAAGAATGACTCTGGAAGAACGGCTTACAATTTAAAGCGAGTTGGGTAACGACATCAACATCAGCAACAACAACAGCATGAATGTAAGATATATCTTGAAGAATATGTACATAATTACGTTAACAGTTGACAACCAGCCAGTCAACAATGTCATTCCATTCCATTCCAGTAGAAGAGGAATAACTCAAACACAATTTCTCCAAGCCAAACACAATGAAGCTTAATTAGTGTAGTTAGTAGGTTGCATTTAATTGTTTCATTGTTGTTGGTCTTTTTGTTGTTGTTGATTTTGTTGTGACATGTAAAACTCGTAACAGTTTTAATATAGACAAATAGGCCCTATTAACCCTTTCACCGACAATGTCGCATTTTTGCATCACAATGATCTAATACCCATGTCATGAAAACCCTTCAAATCAGGGTCTGTTATTCAATGATATTGTGTTCCTAAATTTGGGCAGTAAGGATTGACCGTATTCTACATGTGTCACAAAGAAAACCCAAAATATTGCAGATGAAATCTTTTCTGTAGCCAAATAAGTTTAATGGAAATGTTTGGCTCAGAGATGGCTGGCGGTGGAAGGGTTAACGATTCTGATTCTGATTCCAACAAGAACAACATAAAGATCAGTCCTGGGTGTTCTGCAAAGTTTGTTACTATTTCTGTTCAAAGAGGAATGCAGCAAGTCAGAACAACATTTTGTGAACCACAAACAAGTATTTTGCTGTTTTACACGATTCAGATTTCTCCCTTCCCTCCTTCCTTCCTTTTTTGTTCCCTAAATTTTAACAAAATTGTTGCTTAGACACCGCTTTCTTGCTTACAACTCTCAATCTCAAAGTCCGATTCTTTCGGTTGCATGGCAATAATCCTAATCTAATCTGATCCTAACCCTCTTTCCCAAGGAAGGCAGAATGTTGCTTCTCAGTGAAACTTTTCAATGCGAACATTTCAGGGGGTTATCTAAAGTACAACGTAGCCTAAATATCTTCTTTTTATAATTTTTATTGTTTCTTCATTCTATCCGTGAACGGGTATGCCACTCTTTCATCCCGGTTTGATGGGAGACAGACAGAGACCGTTACAGAATGGATTTTGTGGACGGTACCGATCATTGTGCCCTTTCAACTGCGCAGATTACCCCAAAGTCTTAGAGACTGTCAATGGCTTCTTTGAAAGCGGAACAGGATATACGTTTGCAACTTGTGTGTTTGACGCGCTGAAAATCAAACACCGAAAGGTAGAACATGAGATTAACTGCCATCAATTCTTTGAACTCACGGCTGTTTCGTTACAAGCAGATACTTACGTTACAAGTTAGATCGTATTGATGCAAGAGGATGCTTGTGTTTGGAGCGGATCGTTTTGGAGAGTTTCTGGCTGAGAGAATGACATGGCCAGGTCTGCAACAGCGTTTTATTCCGGTGCCGATAACGGCAACAGTATGTTTCTTAGTACCTGCATGAGCCGCTCACAGCGTTTTATTCCAGGTGCCGATAACGGCAACAGTATGTCTTCTTAGTACCTGCATTGTCTCTCCTCTCTCTCTCTCTCTCTCTCTCTCTCTCTCTCTCTCTCTCTCTCTCTCTCTCTCTCTCTCTCTCTCTTAGGGGGGGAGAAGGAGGAAGAAAGTAATTCCTTGTGTTTTGATGATGTCATACTCATTACATTTGCTTAGATTGATTTTTTTTCTTCTTCCTCTACAATGTATTTCCCGATTCTTGTGAATTCAATTTATATTAGTTCATATGATTACTGTCCTGTGTGCGAGGTTGGTGGTGGGTGGGGGGAGGGTGGATGGGTGTATGAATGTGTAGTTTTTTGTTTTGTTTTTTTGTTTTCCCCTTGTTGCTTTTTGTCACGAAATCCCCCGCTCGATCCTGATCAGAGATCGGGAGAGGGAAATCGCGAACCCCGAGGAGAGTCTCGCACGCCCAGACAGACAAACTCGCAGGAGAAGGCACACGCGCACACCAGAAGTACAATACAAAACAAGACTATTTATTATAAGCAAGCACACACACACACTTACACAATTCAATACACTCAATGTTTAACAAATTATCTACACAATATACATGGCATTCAAAGGTTTGTCCAAAAAATAAACTAAAGCCGGCAACTTAACTGAATAACTAAAAGAGAGTTTGTAAGCGGAAACACAAAATTGAAGGGAAAAACGACGAAAGGGCAGACGGAAGAAAAGAAGTCCAACAAAAACAGCAGAGCGTCCGAAGAAGAAGACAAAGGGGAAAACAAAAGTCAGTAGAAAAAAACTGCTCCCCCTCCTGGGGCAGGCTACAGCAGCAGAAACAAAAGATGAGAGACGGCAGAGGTCGCCCCCAGACTCCTCAACAGGAACGTCGAAGCCTGGCCCGAACGCACAGACAGGCCCACGGATCGGGCCTAACACGGGGCCAGACGGAAAGGCGGGCGGCCTCTCACAGCCGGAAACGGAGAAAAAAGCGGTTGACCGGGCGGTCAACCAGGCAGCAACAGGTCAGGTCAGGTTCAGGCTCAGGATCAGGACTGTAGGATAAACCAAAACAAAAACCTGGTTTTGAACACCCAGAGTAACAACAGTTTTGTGTTTACCCAAAAACTAATTCCCCAACAGTCCTCTTCAGGGATGTAAAAACCCACCCTCTTTAAACTTGGTTCTCTCCAAGAACCCCAAAACGCTGAACAACACTTTCTTTACAATCCTTTTCACACGACTCAGTCTAGGGGTAATATTTCATCAAAAGGATTAACTAAAAGGTTTCACTTTTTCTGGAACAACAAGGCTTTCATACATTTAGAAAATTCTAGCCTTTCAAATACAAAAATTAACAATTACATTCTTCTGAAAATTTCACAGCTTTTCAGGTACAAGAATGGACACTTAAATTCTTCTGAAAATATCACATAAAATTTCACCACCAAAAATATGTCCTTTCCATTCTCATTTCTTCCAGAAGGCGGACGAACTACAGGCAAAGAATGTATTTCCCCAAAATGGCATTCACAATGTACTTCAAAAGGTCAAAAAGCCTTGAAAACATTAATTACACTTTCTCTCAAAAATAAAAACAGAAACGGGGATGAACGCTTTACAAAGCCCCTATCAGCATAGCTAGAAGCGCAACTGGAATAACCCTCTGTTATCCAGCTCTCCGCAGAGTCTCTTAATACCTAATTAAGCTAGGACGATGACCGCGAGGCTAAACATAGGTCGCGAGGCTAAACATATACCACAAGGCTAAACATAGGCCGCGAGGCTAAACATAGGCCGCGAGGCTAAACATATACCGCAACAAGGAATAATGCGCGCGCGTGCACGCATTTAGGATTCTGAATCTCTGTGAACTCAAATACGCTTTGCACCGAAAAACGATTTGCACGGCCTAAACACACAATGGCGAGCCAAAACATTGATTCAAAAATATGTGCCGAGTTCAAGTACCAAATTCTACGACCGGCAAAAACCTATCCAACTGACAAGTCATGACCCAGCCAGTCAGTTCCTTAGCCCCTTATGCAAAAATCAAGAAAATAATAAGAAAAATGAACCAAAGAAAACG
>CM065693.1:6230695-6233195 GCA_017654935.2 Phymorhynchus buccinoides
ATGTTTATATACTATTAATTTGTCTTACTGTATCATTTCTTGATTGATGTATCGGGTTGTTTCCGCGTGTTCTTGTATGCCGGTATGCTGTTATTTATTTATTCACTTTATTATTATTACTTTTTATTTTCTGGCCCAACCCCCCTGTTCCCATTTGACACGGGCACATGGCCTAGATCAAATCAACCATTTTCAATTTCAATGTTTCAATGTCTCTCTCTCTCTTGTTTTTTTCTTTCACGTATGTAGTTAAATTTTAATTGTTTTGTTTTATCCAAGGACAGATTGTAAGAATAGGCATTGCCAAAATTTTTATCCGTGTTAAATAAAGTTTTTCAGTGTTCAGTGTTCAGTGTTCTCTCTCTCTCTCTCTCTCTCTCTCTCTCTCTCTCTCTCTCTCTCTCTCTCTCTCTCTCTCTCTCTCTCAATTTCCCTGTCTTCCCCTGAAGAAGTTCAATGGCTGTTAGAGGAGGAGGAGGAGGAGGAGGAGGGGGGGGGGGGTGATCGGAAGGAAGGAACCGGTACAGATGGGTAGGCAGAAACAGTGTCCTGATTCTCCGGTGACAAGATCGATGAGTTGGGGGGGGAACGATTGAGAAAGAGAGAGGGAGAAAGAGAGCGGGGGGAGGGAAGGAGATAGAGAGGGGAATGGAAGAGAGGGCAGAGAGAGAGAGGGGAGAGAGGGCAGAGAGAGAGAGAGAGAGAGAGAGAGAGAGAGAGAGAGAGAGAGAGAGAGAGAGAGAGAGAGAGAGAGAGAGAGAGAGAGAGAGAGAGAGAGAGAGAGACTAATAGTTTTAATGAGGGTAAACGGATAAGTTCAAGCTTCTTGAGAGAGAAGAGAGAGAGAGAGAGAGGAGAGAGAAGAGAGAGAAGAGAGAGAGAGAGAGAGAGAGAGAGAGAGAGAGAGAGAGAGAGAGAGAGAGAGAGAGAGAGAGAGAGAGAGAGAGAGAGAGAGAGAGAGAGAGAGAGAGAGAGAGAGAGAGAGAGAGAGAGAGAGAAAAAACACACAGAGAGAGAGATGCACACATACATTCACATAAAGATACACGCACACCAAGAAAGAGAGAAAGAGAGGTAGAGAGAGAGAGAGAGAAAGAAAGAGAGGGGAGAGGGAGAGAGATACAACGAACGACATGCTTCGACTTCAAAGCTTTCTAGCTCTACCTTTATCTAAAGGGTAAATACAAAGAGGGTGAGAAATAATGGGGTGTGTGTGTGTGTGTGTGTGTGTGTGTGTGTGTGTGTGTGTGTGTGTGTGTGTATTAAAAAACCGAAAACAAACCCATCCCACACAGCTACAAGAGAGCACATAAAAAGAAGATAAATTGGACCGGTTATAACCATAGAAAGAAAAGAAAAGAAAGAAAAGTGTTTAGGAAGAGAGAGAGAGAGAGAGAGAGAGAGAGAGAGAGAGAGAGAGAGAGAGAGAGAGAGAGAGAGAGAGAGAGAGAGAGAGAGAGAGTGTGTGTGTGTGTGTGTGTGCATTCTCCAGCCGAAGACGGATATGCTCGAACTAACTAGTTCGTAGTTAGGCAAATAACGGCAGCATGACGCATCTGCGCTTATATGACAGCGATCGAAGAAGAAGTTGAAGAAGAAGAAGAAGAAAAAGATGAGGAGGAGGAGGAGGAGGAGGAAGAAGAAGAGGAGGAGAGGAGGAGGAGGAGGAGGAGGAGGAAGAGGAGGAGGAGGAAGAGGAGGAGGAGGAAGAGGAGGAGGAGGAAGAGGAGGAGGATAAGAATGAAAAGAATATGTAAAAAAATAAAGAAAAGATGTTAAACAACAAAAAAAGAAAGAAAAAGAAACAACATACGATAACACAGAGACACACACAGAACAGGGTGTGGCTAGAACATTTCAGAACGTCCGTAGAGGGAACAGCACAGTGAACTGGGGAGGACAAACACTAAAGAAAACTCTCTGTGTCTCCGTCTCTGTCTGTCTCTTTCTCTCTCTCATTCTCTTTCTCTCTCTATCATTATAAGTGTGGGTGTGAGTGTGATTTGTTAATAGTGTGGCCTGGGCGTCTTCAAGCGTCCATCAGTGTGAGTGTTTCAAGTTGGTTGCGAAAGTGTACTGTAGATTATGTCATTCATTATTTGGGCGTGATTGAGAAATTGACTGAGGGATCAGGGAAGGGGGGGGGGGGGGGGGGGGGGGGGTTGGTCAATGTTTTTATGTATACTTTTTGTTCATTGTGTTTATTTTAGTGATTTCTGTAAAGCGCTTAGAGCTTCAAGATTAGGCGCTATAAAAGTTGTCTTAATAAATAAATAAATAAATAAAACAAGATGCTTAAAGACACACTGACGCACCACGATTAAGTCCCTTGGTGTTTTTTTTGGTAACTGTGACCCACATATAGATGTCCCCATATTCAAAGTGAGGCTGCTCTTTAAAATGATGTTTCGGTTTGAATTTGGATGGCATTTATATGGGAGTCAGACCTGGTCAAAACAAGATGTTTTTGTTCCAGTTATAAGAGGGAAACCCCGTGAAA
>CM065693.1:6240695-6253195 GCA_017654935.2 Phymorhynchus buccinoides
CATCGCCTTGGGAAAAAAGTAGTGGTTTTTCTTTTTTACTTCATTTATTTTCCCATCTTCATCTGCTTGTGTTAATGTGTAGCGTTGTCATGGGGTTCTTTTCAGTTCAATTTCAATTATTCAATTATATTGTTCTTCCATTTATTAACAAATATAGTCTCATCAATATATTTCTTTCAAAGGAAACAAATCTTCATCCGTGCATGCTGTGTCTTTATTTATTTTTTATTTTTTTCAGTCTAGTTTTAGGGAAGGTAACATTTGATTGGATCTCAATGTTGCTTGCCGAAATGTTTTCCCCAGAAAGCATTAATTCTAAAATCAAAGTTTATCATGCGTGAACCAGTTTACGTTTTATTGACAGCCTTTGTTTCTGGATCTTTCTTTGTTTTTGTTTTCTTTTTCTTTTTCAAATGGTGTGCATTTACTGATGGCATGGTTACTACGACTAGAACAACAATCAAACGGTATTAAAGGTGGACCCTGACGGATGAGTGTTTGCAAGAAACACGTCGAGATCACCAGAAAGACAGCCTTTTCAATGATCGGAACACTCACTTTGCTCTGGTTTCCTAGAAATTAAACCGTCAAAACGGCGATTCCTCCTTGTCGGAGATGCCGGAGAGAGTAGTCATTTTGGATGGGGTGGGTGGAGGTCACTCATTGTGGCTGAAGCGTTTTCTTGTTTTGTAGTGCAGTAAAAAACCAAATGGAGCTTTTTGTGAGAGAAACTCCTCTAGATAAACTGTATAAAATAAAATAAAATAAAATAAAAAGGTTTGTATTGCGAAAGTGTCGTGCAAACGATTTGGCGGCCATTAGAAAAGAGACGGCACACGCCTTCTCTTTGGGTGAAATAATTTGACTTCCAGCACCTCCGCCAAGGAGGAATCGCCGATTTGACGGTTTGATTGCTAGGAAACCAGAGCAAAGTGAGTGTTGCAATCTGTGGAAAGGGTGTTTTCCTGGTGATCTCGACGTGTTTCTTACAAAACCCTTTCCGTCAGGGTACCCCTTTAAGCTTAGTTACCTTGTTTGAACTCGAAGGAACTGCCCGGTTTCCACGACGTGGAATGTTCTCCTGTGGTTCAAAGGATGCCACGTTCGACTTTGGGTTTTGCTGTCTGTTAATGGCGGCTGTTCATACTCATGTATCAGTACAGGGGTCCACGATTGGGCTCTGCTGGCTGATATGATAGACACTAGAATTAAGAACACACACACACACAACACACACACTCGCACGCACGCACGCACACACACGCATACACACGCATGCACGCACGCACAACACACACACGCCCTCGTCTCTATGTGCCATTCTCATTATGTCCCCGTCTCTATAATCCCCATCTCGAGTGCCCCTGTCTCTATACGTCCTCATCTATATGTGCCATTCCCATTGTGTCCCCGTCTCTATAATAGCCTCGTCGCTATATGTCCCTGTCTCTATGTGTCTCATTTCTATGCCCCCTCGTCTCTATGTGTCCCTGTCTCTATGTGTCCCTGTCTCTATGTGTCCCTGTCTATGTGTCCCATTTATATGCCCCCACGTCACTATGTGTCCCTGTCTCTATGTGTCCCATTTCTATACCCCCTCGTCTCTATGTGTCCCTGTCTCTATGTGTTCCCTGTCTCTATGTGTCCCTGTCTCTATGTGTCCCCGTCTCTATATGTCCCATCGTCACTATGTGTCCCTGTCTCTATGTGTCCCATTTCTATACCCCCTCGTCTCTATGTGTCCCTGTCTCTATGTGTCCCTGTCTCTATGTGTCCCTGTCTCTATGTGTCCCTGTCTCTATGTGTCCCCTGTCTCTATGTGTCCCTGTCTATGTGTCCCATTTATATACCCCCTCGTCTCTATGTGTCCCTGTCGCTATGTGTTCCTGTCTCTATGTGTCCCTCTTCTATGCCCCCTCGTCACTATGTGTCCCTGTCTCTATGTGTCCCATTTCTATACCCCCCTCGTCTCTATGTGTCCCTGTCTCTATGTGTCCCTGTCTCTATGTGTCCCATTCTCTATACTCCCTCGTCTCTATGTGTCCCTGTCTCTATGTGTCCCTGTCTCTATGTGTCCCCATTTCTATGCCCCCTCGTCACTATGTGTCCCTGTCTCTATGTGTCCCATTTCTATACCCCCTCGTCTCTATGTGTCCCTGTCTCTATGTGTCCCATTTCTATACCCCCTCGTCTCTATGTGTCCCTGTCTCTATGTGTCCCCATTCTCTATGTGTCCCCGTCTCTATGTGTCCCTGTCTCTATGTGTCCCTGTCTCTATGTGTCCCCATTCTATGTGTCCCTGTCTCTATGTGTCCCTGTCTCTATGTGTCCCTGTCTCTATGTGTTCCTGTCTCTATGTGTCCCTGTCTCTATGTGCCCCTGTCTCTATGTGTCTCAATCTCTATGTGTCCCTGTCTCTATGTGTCCCTGTCCCTATGTGTCCCTGTCCCTATGTGTCCCTGTCTCTATGTGTCCCTGTCTCTATGTGTCCCTGTCCCTATGTGTCCCTGTCTCTATGTGTCCCTGTCTCTATGTGTTCCTGTCCCTATGTGTCCCTGTCCCTATGTGTCCCTGTCCCTATGTGTCCCATTCCAGTCTCTATGTGTCCCTGCCTCTATGTGTCCCTGTCTCTATGTGTTCCTGTCCCTATGTGTCCCCTGTCCCTATGTGTCCCTGTCTCTATGTGTCCCTGTCCCTATGTGTCCCTGTCTCTATGTGTCCCTGTCCCTATGTGTCCCTGTCCCTATGTGTTCCTGTCCCTATGTGTTCCTGTCCCTATGTGTCCCTGTCTCTATGTGTCCCCTGTTCTCTATGTGTCCCTGTCTCTATGTGTCCCCTGTCTCTATGTGTCCCCGTCTCTATGTGTCCCCTGTCTCTATGTGTCCCTGTCCCTATGTGTCCCTGTCTCTATGTGTCCCTGTCCCTATGTGTCCCTGTCTCTATGTGTCCCATTCCTGTCTCTATATTTTCCCTCAAAGGTTATAGTTTTTAAGATTCAGATTAAAATTAAAGCCCCGTTGACAACAAAGGCCATGTCAGGGCTGTCACCACGTTAAATCTTACCACGTATTATGGTTATAGTTAGGGATGGGATTAGCGATTAAGGTTAACGTTGGGTCAGGAGGGGGGAGGGAGAGAGGGGGGGACACATCGACGCGGGGATACATAGGGGGATACATAGAAAAGGGACACATAGAGACGGGGACATGTAGAAATGGGGATACACGGAGACGATATTGGTGAGACATAGAGACGGGAAAGCAATGTATTTTAATGTGAGGCCACCGACCTATACACATTTGGAGGTGCACAAAATATGCACACGACTAAAGCAAAAACCAGGCAAAGACAATAATGAGTAGAACAATACTTTGACAGACAAAATATGTAGATGCAGCCCCACGAAAGGGACATTAAGTGTCAAACCGACCATTCTGAGAAAAACATACATTTGAAAACGTCAGACATTTTTCTGTCGAATGATGGAAGAACCATTCTTGTATCCTTTTCCGTTATGAGCATTTAAAATTAATAGGGCGAGCACCAGTCCTTTTGAGAAAACACAGTCTAAAGTCTAACATAGCTGAAAAAAATGTATCGACCTAATCGTGTTGAAACACTTATAAGACAATTTAGAGACCATAGCAAAGATTGTCCTCTATAAATATTGAAGAAAATATGTTAGAGAACACAAAAATAATCACAACACAAAATTGACAAAAGAAATGAGATTTTTGACTTTGCAAGTCTATTAGAGAAACTAGCCCAGCGACTTAATTTCCCTTTTGTGGTGCTGGGTCACATATAGATGTGGGTACGACAAAACCCCCACTAACGTGACCTAGAGACGGGCACACATCGGTACGTGATGTTAAATCAGAAGAGTAAGCACACTCGGATTCAATTTTGCCAGTAGCCCACCGGCTAAGGGGTCATAAACAGTGGACACAGTGTTTCCGGCATATTCACAGATGCGCTATGCTTTGTGACTGTTCAAATAACCTTTCTGACAGAAAGGTGTGACAGACTGGTAGGTTTGAGAGAGAGAGAGAGAGAGAGAGAGAGAGAGAGAGAGAGAGAGAGAGAGAGAGAGAGAGAGAGAGAGAGAGAGAGAGAGAGTGGTGGGAAGAGAGAGAGAGACAGACACATAGACAGACACGTAGAGAGAGAGAGAGAGAGAGAGAGAGAGAGGAGAGAGAGAGAGAGAGAGAGAGAGAGAGAGAGAGAGAGAGAGAGAGAGAGAGAGAGAGAGAGAGAGAGAGAGAGAGAGAGAGAGAGAGAGAGAGAGAGAGACATAGACAGACACGTAGAGAGAGAGAGAGAGAGAGAGAGAGAGAGAGAGAGAGAGAGACGAGAGAGAGAGAGAGAGAGAGAGAGAGAGAGAGAGAGAGAGAGAGAGAGAGAGAGAGAGAGAATACGAATAATACGAATACGAATGTTTTTATTGAGGGTAAAACAGATAAGCTGGGTAGCTTTTTTACACCATTGCCCTCAAGCAAACAAACAACAATTAATGAAGAAAATGATTAACAGAAACGTAAAAACAACAAAACTATAGAAACAATAGTATACAAAAATATACAAAGTAATATAATACAACAAGGCAAAAATGGCCACACAACAGCAATTCAAGATTAAAGACCCCTTCAAAAACAAAAAACACACAAAAACTCCCAGTTTCTTCTAACCCCCCCACACACACACACACACACACAAACACCCCCCACATACCCCCCCCCCCCCCCCCCCCCCCCAAGCTATACACACATGCATACATGAGAGAGAGAGAGAGAGAGAGAGAGAGAGACGAGAGAGAGAGAGAGAGAGAGAGAGAGAGAGAGAGATACAGACAGAGACAGATATAGATAGATAGATAGATATACATAGAGAGAGAGAACTTGAAAACTTAAACTTTATTTCCCAAGGACATAGGGAGAGGAGAGAGAGGGCGTGAGAAAGAGAGAGAGAGAGAGAGAGAGAGAGAGAGAGAGAGAGAGAGAGAGAGAGAGAGAGAGAGAGAGAGAGAGAGAGAGAGAGAGAGAGAGAGAGAGAGTTATGATAAGTTTCAAACACAAAGCATGGCTTTATAACATCCATGTTTCAAGTCTATGTTTATAAAAGTAAAATTGTGTTTTTCAACATTAAAGTGCTGACACGCAATGACATAATGTGTGTGTACGCGCGCACGTGTGTGTGTGTGTGTGTGAACGCGCACGCGCGCGTGTGTGGGTGTGTCCATGTGCGTGTGTGAGTAACAACACGGTGCCACTTCATCTCTCTCCCTGTCTTTCTTCTCTTTGTCTCTTTCTCCATATATTTCTCCCTCTCTCTCCTTCACTCGCTCTGTCTTCTGCCATATTTGTAGTCCCCGAGCCGAAGGTTCGGGGAGCTATTGTCTTTGTCTGGTCCGTCCGTCCGGTGTCCGTCCGGCGTGCCTCCGTCCGCCCGGCTATTCGTCCGTTTTTCTCAAAAACTATTCAGTCTATCATCATCAAATTTGGTATACTAGTTTGCCAAGATGCAAGCTATCCACTGATGTATTTAGTTTTATATTAAGGTCAAGGTCGCGCCAGTTACGGGGTTCAAACCCCGAAAGACATAATCGCTAATATCTCGCGAAGTTTTGCATGTAGGCTATTTTAATGTAGTTTTTTTCACCACATTTCTTCATGAATGGTCTATAACACAGTTGTCATGAATGTTTCTGTGCGCGCGTGTGCGCATGATCGCGCGCGCTCAAATCACGGGTCCGAACCCCAAGGCTATATATAAAAAACTATTCAGTTACGTAATTACGTGCTGTTTTGATGCGTTTGTATGTAGTTTACGTGCTGTTTTTATGCGTTTTTATGTATGTTTACAGCCGACACATTCCGATTTCGGAGTAGCTCGGCGATGCTGCGAGGGGACTTTGCAGCCGCTCGGCGTTGCACTTGTTTTGTTCTCTCTCTCTCTCGTTCGCTCGCCCCCCCCCCCCCCCCTCTTTTTCCTGTCTCTCTCTGACAGTGACAGAGACCACAATGAAATTAACAGTCAGAACGCTGATCACGTGCAAGAGACACTGTGAAGAACTGAATGACCAAGACAATTATCTCTCTCTCTCTCTCTCTCTCTCTCTCTCTCTCTCTCTCTCTCCTCTCTCTCTCTCTCTCTCTCTCTCTGTATGTGTGCGTGCGTGCGTGCGTGTGTGTGGTCGTGATGTGTGCGTGTGATTGTGTGCGCGCGCGCACACAAACACACACACACATATACATACACGCAAGCGCGAACACACACACACTCTCTCTCTCTCTCCACCCCCCCCCCTCTCTCTCTCTCCTCTCTCTCTCGCTCCCTAACCGTTCCAAATTTCTACCTCAAATATTGTATGCAAGCATGCAATGCTGTGCCCCTCTCCATTGCTTTGAACTTGCCTTTGGCTAGGCTAGGGTGGCCTGGTGTGCAGTAGGACATCCCCCCCCCCCCCCTCCCTTCACTCATCTCCTCTTCACTGCACTTTTATTCGGTTAAGGCTTTAACCATTTCACCGCCAGCTATTTTTCAGCCCAAAAATACCATTAACCCTTTCACCGCCAAAGTCGCATTTTAGCACCACAGTGATTTAGTACATACTGTCACTAAAAGGCATCTATTATCCAAAGCCTGTTGTCTTAGTTTTGGGAAGTAAGGATAGACCTTATTTTATGTCTGTCACAGAATAATCCACAATACTGCAGATGGATTTTATTCTCTATCCAGGTAAATTTAATGGAGATGTTTGGTTGAAATATAGTTGGCGGTGAAAGGGTTAAACATAACTGGGTAGAGAAAAAAACGTATCCGCTGTATTGTGAATTCCTGTGTGCTATGTGCAACAACATGTAGGCCTATCCTTACCTCCCAAAATGAAGAAAATAGGGTCTTCAGATAACAGACTCTGATTTAATGCCTTTTAGTGACATGGGTGTTAAACCACTGTGGTGCATACATGAGACATTGGCGGTGAAAGGGTTAATAATACCACCAACCTTCATTTGGAGACGTGTGTTCGCTATGCGTCACCCATTCAAGACTAAAACCGCAAAAGCATACTGCCATTTTAAAATGTTAAATTATTTATTCATACAGCTGGACAAAAATGTAGAGGATGTTGACGTAAAAAGATTAGCACGGATTCATTAGCAAACTAATTACATTTTTATTCCAATACAAAAATCGTCCTTGCCCATAACATCAAAGACTGAAACCCAAACCGATGTCTACTGCCTTTGCACTGACAAACGTTCATTTCAAGGCAGAAACAAACAAAAAAATAGTCGATGGCTTGGAGTCAAAACGGACTATCTTTAGATCGTCCATTGACGTATTATTGAACTTATTACAAAAACTAATAACTTGTATCAAACAATGACTGCAGAAATATATAAAGGGGGTTTTGCTTTTTATATTTCTGCAGTCTTTTTTTGATACAAGTTATTAGTTGTCGTACTAAGTTCAATAATATGTCAATGGACAATCTAAAGATAGTCCGGTAAAGGTCAAGATGTGCCACCCCCCTTACATTTCTCGGTTAATTGTATTTTTCCGTTTTTGCCTTTCTTGCCATACATAAAGCTGTATTTTAGGAACCTTTTTAGCTAATAACCTTTTAGGAATACTAACCCTACCCCCCACCCTATAAGACGGAAAAACGCAACGAACCACAACTGTGATAAATCGCGGTGTACTGCAGTACATAATGTGAATGCGTGTTTATGTATCTGTCTGAAGGCACCATTACACAAACCTTCAATATCGATGGCTTAGAGTCAAAACGGACTATCTTTAGATAGTCCATTGACTTATCATTGATGTAATTGCACAGACTAAGAACTGGTATTAACAAAGACTGCAAATAACGTAAAATGGGGATTATGCTTTTTATATTTCTGCAGGTTTTTTTTCAAACAAGTTATTAGTTTTCAGAATATGTTCAATAATACGTCAAAGGACTGTCTAAAGATAGTCCGTTTTGACTCCAAGCCATCCAATCTGTTAATTTATGGGAACACTGCTTAACCCTTTCACCACCAGTCATATTTCAGCCAAAACTTTCCATTAAAATTACCTGGGCAGAGAACAAAATCCATCTGCAGTATTGGGGATCCTTCTGTGGCACATATAAAATATGGTCTATCCTTACTTCCCCAAACTAAGACAATACAGTCTTTGGATAATAGACCACGATTTCATACCTTTTAGTGACATAGGTGTTAAATCACTGTGGTGCTAAAATGCGACTTTGGCGGTGAAAAAGACCCCCCACGTCCCATGTCACATTCCCTCTTATGCTTAGAAGACTTCTTAAGATTTCTTACCAGCTATAAGAGGGAAAACACGTGAAACTCGTGATTTTGACACGTGACCTGGTGGGTCTTTACCAGCTATAAGAGGGAAAACACGTGAAAACCATGATTTTGACACGTGACGTGGTGTGTCTTTTGCAAGACCCACCAGGTCACGTGTCAAAATCACGGGTTTCTCTCACACACATACACACACACACAAACACACACACACACACACACACACACACACACACACACACAAGAAACTTATGACTTATGACACACACACACTCAACTCAACACTCGGTCAAAGTCAAAGCCATACACCACCACAAACTAGAAACAGCTACTCTTGGTCTACAAACACCCAATCTGCGCTGAGAATCAGTGTTGTTTTTCGTTATTCTAAGAAACACTTACTTTCAGTTCGCAGCTAAAACTGGTTCACAGCAACTCGAACCGGTTTTTCGAACCGCGAAAGCTTAGCACCGGTTTTTTTTGTTTTCAGATCGGCTCCCCCCCCCCCCCCCCCCCCCCCCCCCCCCCCCCCCCCCACCCCCCCCCCCCTCTATTGATAATTGCTCCTCGACAATTGCCTCGCGACAGTTACTCCTTGATAATTGATCCTTGGGATACTTGCTCCTGGACTAATTGCTCCTTGAACAATAAAAAAATTATTGCTCCCTCGCACATTAGCTTCTTGTTTTTTTTGCTCCTCAGACAGTTGCTCCTATTTTTCTTTATTTGGACTCGTCCATTGCTATGAAAGGTATCTAAATAAAAGGTTTTTTTGGGGGTGGGGGTGGGGGGTGGGGGGTGTTGGGAGTGGGACAGCTTTACTCGTTAGCAACATTTGTGAACTTTGTGAATCATGTTTGAGAGAGAGAGAGAGAGAGAGAGAGAGAGAGAGAGAGAGAGAGAGAGAGAGAGAGAGAGAGAGAGAGAGAGAGAGAGAGACAGAGAGAGAGAGAGAGAGAGAGAGAGAGAGAGAGAGAGAGAGAGAGAGAGAGAGAGAGAGAGAGAGAGAGAGAGAGAGAGAGAGAGAGAGAGAGAGAGAGAGAGAGAGAGAGAGAGAGAGAGAGAGAGAGAGAGAGAGAGAGAAAGAGAGAGAAACAGAAAGAGACACAGAGAGAGGCAGAGATAAAGAGAATGAGAGAGAGAGAAAGAGAAAGAGAGACAGAGAGAGATAAATGGTAAAATATCGCTGCTTTTAAAGCAAGGATTGGAAAAGGAGCAATTATCACATAGACGAGGAGCAATTGTTCGAGGGGCAAAACTCCAAGGAGCAAATGCTTCGGGAGGAATTACGCCTAGGAGCAATTGTCAAGGGGGAATTGTTGGGGAGCAAATGTCGAGGAGCAACTGTCAGTACCCCGGAGAGTCCCACGGCCGTTCGGA
This sequence comes from Phymorhynchus buccinoides, assembly GCA_017654935.2. Taxonomy (NCBI): domain Eukaryota; kingdom Metazoa; phylum Mollusca; class Gastropoda; order Neogastropoda; family Raphitomidae; genus Phymorhynchus; species Phymorhynchus buccinoides. The sequence goes on from CM065693.1 coordinate 6,250,400, forward strand.
GACTTACCCTCAACAACTCGGGGTTTTCATCCAGTAGACGATTTTCGGGAAAAAAAACTAGGGGAGAGCACTTCGCAAAAATTAGAGTTGCTTACCTCCATTACTCGGTCAAATACCACAGCAACAATGCAACAATGGCGTCGACGCTTGAAGCCGCAGGATGCGAGTCAGCGACTTGCAAACATGCTTTTAAAGAAAAATTAGGGTTGGCCAGTGGCCAGAAACTGATCAAATTTGTGACGCAAAAACATAAATGACATCAATTTTTAAAATGGCGCACGGTGTTGTAAGTGTTGTATGTCTGCTCAAACACACGAGTCGATAGGCTACGAGAGCTGATGGTAGAGTGACTTCCCCTGTTTGACCGATTGAATTAGGCAAGATCACCCCCGCACACCATGCAATTACTCCCCTCAATTATTTCCGAACAATTCCTATTACAATTTGTTCCGCTTCTTTTTTCCCCACAGTTGTCTTTCTTATTCCTGCTGACTTTTACCTCTTCATTTTGGTTGGTTCTGCGATGCCTGTGTTGATTCGCTGGTTCAAATAACTTTCTTACGTTTTCCTCTTTCCATTCGTTCATGGCCCCTTCCCCCCGCTTCTTCCGTACTTTCCCCTAGTTATCTTCTTTTAAGGTCTAACATTGCTCTTTAAAGACACCCTGACGCACCACGATTAAGTCCCTTGGTTTTGTATGGGTAGCTGTGACCCACATACAAATATGTGCTCTTTAAAAATGATGTTTCGTTTTCAATTTGGGGACATTTGCATGGGAGTCAAACCTGGTCAAAACAAGATTTCTTACCAGCTATAAGAGGGAAAACACGTGAAACCCGTGATTTGGACACGTGATCTGGTGGGTCTGTAAAGAAAAGAGACTCCTCTCCCTCAAATTGTTTTTTTTAAAGCCAAAGTAGCGTAAGAAATGCGCTCCAGTAGGTACGAACAAGCACGCTTGAATACACAGGGCAGACACACACACGCATACGCGCGCGCATACACACGCACACACACAAGCACGCACGTACCCACACACTCACGCACGCACCACACACACACACAAACAAACAAAAAAGCATGTATGTTTGCTTATTTAATGTACATCTTTAATTTTGACTTAACTTGACTTGATATCCACACACTGAATTACGTTTAGTGGAAGGACGTTAAACTGAAGAACAATACATACACACACACACACACACAAGCACGCACGCACGCACGCACGCACGCACACACACACACGCACGCACACACGCACGCACACATACACACAAATCGCAGACAGACAGACAGACACACACACACGCACGCACGCGCGTAATTTATTAAGAGAAAGTTGATGTTGTCAAGAGACTAATAATAGGAAAGTAACTTCCTTAATTAAAGCCATGCTATGAATGTGTAGGGAATAATTATGAGACTGTAACTATGAGATCAGTATTGTTTTGCCATCGCAATAAGCAATCAGAATTTGTGCTACATTCAAAGTTTTGACCCAGGTGTCGTATAACTTAAATCGCCTTGGTAATATACTACACTGCACCAGTATAGTGCGAAAGCATACAACCATGTTTTAGTGTGTAAGATATTAAGCATACCAGCAAATACGAAAAAATCAATAAACTAAAAACAAATCAAATAATCAACAACAACAAAAGAAACGATTAAATAACAAATCAAGCAAACCGGGTTTTTTTCAAAGGGCATATTCGTAGAACATACCAACAGAATTTCCTACGGTGATGTGTTGCCACACAAAACTTAAATGTTACGATTGTACTATTGATATTTATTAGTTCTATGGTTCGTTTCTCTTCTTAATGCTCCTGATTTCAATATTATGAAGAATCTCGAGATCTCAACATAATGAAGAAACGTAAAATAAAAAACACGGACAACACTTTGGTGAAAATATAGAAACAGTGTGTGTGTGTGTGTATGTGTGTGTGTATGTGTGTGTGTGTGTATGTGTGTGTGTGTGTAAGTGTGTGTGTGTGTGTGTGTGTGTGTGTGTGTGTATGTATGTATGTGTGTGTGTGTGTGTGTGTGTGTGTGTGTGTATGTGTGTGTGTGTGTGTGTGTGTATGTGTGTGTGTGTGTGTGTGTGTGTGTGTGTGTGTGTGTGTGTGTGTGTGTGTGTGTGTGTGTGTGTGTGTGTGTGTGTGTGTGTGTGTGTGTGTGTGTGTGTGTGTGTGTGTGTGTGTGTGTGTGTGTGTGTGTGTGTGTGTGTGTATGTGTGTGTATGTATGTATGTGTGTGTGTGTGTGTGTGTGTGTGTGTGTGTGTGTGTGTGTGTGTGTGTGTGTGTGTGTGTGTGTGCGCGCGTGTGTGTTTGTGTTTGAGTGGTTTGCCTGGAAACATTGTTTCTCTTTGTTTGTAGCGGAGCTTGTCTCTCCAGTATTCTCTCGCACAATCTGTCTCTGGGCCATACTACTTCTGCTCTATAATACTCAGGCTAACAGAAACAAAAACATGTACTCGTGTACATTCAAGTATGGCCAGAGACAAGATTGTAACAGAGAATACTGTGGAGAGATAAGCTACGCTACAAACAAAGAGAAACAATGTTTCGAGGCAGACCACTCAAACACACACACACACACGCGCGCGCGCGCGCGCGCGCACGCACGCACGCGCACTCTCTCTCTCTCTCTCTCTCTCTCTCTCTCTCTCTCTCTCCTCTCTCTCTCTCTCTCTCTCTCTCTCTCTCTCTCTCTCTCTCTCTCTCTCTCTCTCTCTCTCTCTCTCTATCTTATGTTCGCTTATAATTGAGTTCTTTGCGCTGATGAT
>CM065693.1:6260695-6263195 GCA_017654935.2 Phymorhynchus buccinoides
GGTTGCCTCTTAAGCCCTCAAATGTTTGCCTTCTTCATAAATGAACTTGCCATAGAGATGTCAACTAAAGGTAAACATGGAATACAGTTAATATCGGGTGCAGTTGAAATGTTTTATGTTACTATTCGCGGATGATGTAATATTAATCTCTGATACCGTTGTTGGCCTACAGAATCAACTTAATGTACTAAAATGTGAAGCAGACAAATTACAGCTGACAGTTAACCGGGACAAGACAAACATTATTATTTTCCGTAATGGTGGTCATCTGTCACAGCATGAGAAATGGTTATATGGTAACGCAGAAATAAGTGTTTGTAATACATATAAATATTTAGGCATGATTTTCACGACAACACTTAGCTTGACTGCAGGTTGGCTAGAAATGTGTAGAAAAGGGAAAAAAGGTATAATAGAAATTATGAGATGTATGAAAAAATTAAACACATCTGACTATTACTTGTTTTGGAAGCTATTCAATGTACAAATAGAACCAATGTTAACATATGCAGCGGAAGTGTGGGGTCTCGAAGAGAATATTCAAATGGAAAAATTGCATACTTGGGCTATTAAGCGATTTATGAATGTTCCATTACACTCATCTAACACAATGGCATATGGTGATTCTGGTAGGTATCCGCTATATATTAGAACATTTACTAAGTGTATAAGATACTGGCTAAAACTGACACAACTTCCCGGAAATAGATTATGTAAACAAGCTTATGCTATGTTACTTCAACATTTTGAATCAGGGCATCAAAACTGGGCAGGCAATGTTAAACGTATTCTCACAGTTAATGGTTTTGGCTTTGTTTGGCTTAATCAAGGAGTTGGAGATGCTAGATCATTCGTGTACGAATTTAAAGATAGGCTTACATCATGTTATAAACAAACTTGGCACTCTAAGATAGAAGAAAGTGAGAAATAGTCCTGGTTTCAATCCTTTAAAAGTTTTTTGCAACCAGAAAAATTCCTGTTGATAGTTCATAATAAGTGGCATAGGGGCTTGCTAGCTAGATTTAGAAATAGGTCACTGGGTTTTAGAAATAATAAAAGATGGTTTGAACGAGAAAATGCAGTAGATAATTTATGTGTTTTATGTACAGATGGTGTGAAAGAAAATGAAGAATATTTTGTATTTCAATGTACAGCATATAATGGAATTAGAGCTAAATCCCAACTGTTTACTTTGGATGTGGTGAGGCAGAAGAGCATATTCTATTTATTATCTTCGGAAGATGATGAATTAACATTGTTATTTGCAAACTATGTAGCAGAAGCTTTTACATTACGAAAAAGAAAACTTCTCCAGCTGAATGGTTAGGAATAATCATAAATATCAGTTGGCTTGATGATCTGTTGCTATTCTTTTAGTTTTTGTACCTTTTTACATTATTTGATTACTACCATCATTATTTGAGTAGTTCGAGAGACAATTATTGACCAGGATAAGTTGGTAGTCATGTATTACGATTGTGTTTACTATAATGGTTATGAGTTTCACTTTAGTTGATTTATTTGTTTGTATTCTTATTGTTTGTTACGATATAATGCATACGCTGCGGGAAAAAAGAGGCCCCGTGACATTAGGGTGTATTATTATGCTAATGTGAATTACAATATTTTGAAGCGTTGAAGCGTCTCTCTCTGTCACTGTCTATCTGTCGTGTCTATTTCTCAATCAGTTTGTTTGTGTTTTATCTCAGTTTTCCAATAATCTTCTAAATGCGTTTTGCATCACAATACACTCACTCGGTGTGTCTTTACTCAGTTGGCTAGGTCAGTAAACTTCAGGATTGTAGCTTATTTTATCAGAATGTTGCGCCACACTGAAAAGGAGGGAAACACACACACGCACGCACACGCACAAACACACACACGCGCGCACGCACACGCACACACACACAGAAGGTGATATGTTCGGCTGATGAAGTCTTGTCAAGTGTTTATGTGTTTTCTAGATGAAAGTCGCCTTGTCTATCTCAATCTGTTCATTCGTTATACATACTCTTGCTTTGTTGCTCTTTTGTTATTTCCACCCCCCCCCCTCTCTCTCTCACACACACACATGCACACACACACTCTCTCTTTCTCTCTCTCTCTCTCTTTTCTCTCTGTCTGTCTCTCTCTCTCTCTCTCTCTCTCTCTCTCTCTCTCTCACACACACACACACTCTCTCTCTATCTCTCCATCTATCTCTCTTTTGTCTCTGTCTGTCTGTCTAGTCTGTCTAGCTGTCTGTCTGTCTGTCTCTCTCTCTCTCTCTCTCTCTCTCTCTCTCTCTCTCTCTCTCTCTCTCTCTCTCTCTCTCTCTCTCTCTCTTCCAGATTGGAAGAATAGGCGTTGCCTAAAATCTTTATCCTTGAAAAATAAAGTTAAAGTTTTGAAGTTTTCAAGTTCTCTCTCTCTCTCCCCCCCCCCCCCCCCCCCCCCCCCCCCCCCCCCCCCCTCTCTCTCTCTCTCTCTCTCTCTGATTAGCGAAAAATGTCCATTGCAA
>CM065693.1:6270695-6279133 GCA_017654935.2 Phymorhynchus buccinoides
ATCGATCACCAGTCAGTCAGACAAGTTAGGGCCTTACAGACATATCGATCACCAGTCAGTCAGACAGGTTAGGGCCTTACAGACATATCGATCACCAGTCAGTCAGACAAGTTAGGGCCTTACAGACATATCGATCACCAGTCAGTCAGACAAGTTAGGGCCTTACAGACATATCGATCACCAGTCAGTCAGACATGTTAGGGCCTTACAGACATATCGATCACCAGTCAGTCAGACAGGTTAGGGCCTTACAGACATATCGATCACCAGTCAGTCAGACAAGTTAGGGCCTTACAGACATATCGATCACCAGTCAGTCAGACAGGTTAGGGCCTTACAGACATATCGATCACCAGTCAGTCAGACAAGTTAGGGCCTTACAGACATATCGATCACCAGTCAGTCAGACAGGTTAGGGCCTTACAGACACATCGATCACCAGTCAGTCAGACAGGTTAGGGCCTTACAGACATATCGATCACCAGTCAGTCAGACAAGTTAGGGCCTTACAGACATATCGATCACCAGTCAGTCAGACAGGTTAGGGCCTTACAGACATATCGATCACCAGTCAGTCAGACAGGTTAGGGCCTTACAGACATATCGATCACCAGTCAGTCAGACATGTTAGGGCCTTACAGACATATCGATCACCAGTCAGTCAGACATGTTAGGGCCTTACAGACATATCGATCACCAGTCAGTCAGACAGGTTAGGGCCTTACAGACATATCGATCACCAGTCAGTCAGACAAGTTAGGGCCTTACAGACATATCGATCACCAGTCAGTCAGACAGGTTAGGGCCTTACAGACATATCGATCACCAGTCAGTCAGACAGGTTAGGGCCTTACAGACATATCGATCACCAGTCAGTCAGACAGGTTAGGGCCTTACAGACATATCGATCACCAGTCAGTCAGACAGGTTAGGGCCTTACAGACATATCGATCACCAGTCAGTCAGACAGGTTAGGGCCTTACAGACATATCGATCACCAGTCAGTCAGACATGTTAGGGCCTTACAGACATATCGATCACCAGTCAGTCAGACAGGTTAGGGCCTTACAGACATATCGATCACCAGTCAGTCAGACAAGTTAGGGCCTTACAGACATATCGATCACCAGTCAGTCAGACATGTTAGGGCCTTACAGACATATCGATCACCAGTCAGTCAGACATGTTAGGGCCTTACAGACATATCGATCACCAGTCAGTCAGACAAGTTAGGGCCTTACAGACATATCGATCACCAGTCAGTCAGACAAGTTAGGGCCTTACAGACATATCGATCACCAGTCAGTCAGACATGTTAGGGCCTTACAGACATATCGATCACCAGTCAGTCAGACATGTTAGGGCCTTACAGACATATCGATCACCAGTCAGTCAGACATGTTAGGGCCTTACAGACATATCGATCACCAGTCAGTCAGACAAGTTAGGGCCTTACAGACATATCGATCACCAGTCAGTCAGACAAGTTAGGGCCTTACAGACATATCGATCACCAGTCAGTCAGACAAGTTAGGGCCTTACAGACATATCGATCACCAGTCAGTCAGACAAGTTAGGGCCTTACAGACATATCGATCACCAGTCAGTCAGACAAGTTAGGGCCTTACAGACATATCGATCACCAGTCAGTCAGACAAGTTAGGGCCTTACAGACATATCGATCACCAGTCAGTCAGACAAGTTAGGGCCTTACAGACACAGAACGTCGCTTTGAAACACACATAATAAATTAAAGACCCAGTGACGCACCACCATTAAGTCCCTTGTTTTTTTCTGGGTAGCTGTGACCCACATACAAATTCCCCCAACTTCAAATTGAAGCTGCTCTTTAAACTGATGTTTCGGTTTGAATTTGGGGCAATTTGACTTGGTCAAGAAAAAGACTTGGTCAAGACTTGGTCAAGAAAAAGATTTATTTCCAGTTATGAGGGAAAATCCGTGAAACCCGTGATTTTGACACGTGATCTGGTGGATCTTTATGGTCTACGTCTTTATGTTAGTCTGTCCTAGGACGAAGAAGAGATTGTTGTTGTTGTTGTTGGCGTACCCTGGCTAAAAGACTCCAGGGATCATCCCGATAGCCGAAGCACTTGAACACTATGGTACAAATACATCAGCTAGAGATGTGAACATTATACATATCTATTGTTGAAAATTCGTGACTTTCCTGGTGCTGCACTGCCCCCGGGCATTGCCTCCAGGATCGTTCCCACCATTTGTAACTACTAGTGTCTCATAATTATGTGTCTGTTCCAGACCGGAGGACGTTAAACAGATTTCCATCCATGAGAACATTACGTGTGTGACCATTTCTGATTACCCCGCCACGTGAAAAACCACATTCCGTCTTCGGGGAAGAAATGACAGATTAGAAAGGAAGAAGTAGGCTGGGGGTTAGCATTACAAAGGCAATGGTCAAAATGCAAGTTGCTATTTTTCGATTTCCCCCATGGCAACATTTTGATACGCTGGGAATACTATGACTTGCACATCAGTGTGATGCCATGGGGAACGAGCGAAAAAATAACAACTTGTATTGTGACCGTAGCATTGTGCTTTCCAGATTGAAGGTACACTGGCGCATGCACGAAAGTAAACTCAATTTGATGGTGATGATGGCTTACCCTGGCTAAAAGACTCCAGGGCTCATCTCAACAGCGGGAGCACTTGGGACACTGTGGTACAGGTGCATCAGCTACAGATGAAAACAGTACGTGTGTGACCGTTTTTTTATTACCCCGCCACGTCAGCAGCCACACTCCGTCTTCGGGGGGAAACTCAATTTGATTTTGATGTAAATCTCGATGGTCGTTCACATTAAAAAAAACATAATTAGTAAATTTATCAATGAAACTTCGGAGTGAACTTTCCATAGAATTGTTTAACCGTTATGGTGTTATGCTAAAATAGATTTTAGTCGTGCCTGGATGAATGTACAATTCGGGTGCAATGCTTAACCCTTTTACCGCCAGCCATATTTCAGCCAAAATATTCCATTAAAATTTACCTGGGTAGAGAATAAAATCCATCTGCAGTATTGGGGATTCTTCTGTGACATATATAAAATAAGGTCTATCCTTACTTCCCCAAACTAAGACAATAGGGTCTTTGGATAATAGATCCCAATTTGATGCCTTCTAAAAATCACCGTGGTGCTAAAATGCGACTTTAGTGGTGAAAGGGTTAAGGTCGCGAAATACACGTTGTTAGGTTTCACTCTTTCCCCATGGCAACACAGTCATACTGCAATAATGATATGACTTGCATATCACTGTTATGCCATGGGGAAAGAGGCAAATCCAACAGCGTGTATTTTGACCTTTATCTGAACCCATTATTCTGTTTTAATAAAAAAAAACAGCTGAATTAGTCCAGACCTGTTTACCCCCAACACAAGTCTTGAGTAGTAGTCTGGATAACTAAAATGAGTAGTGTTGGTGCAAAATGTGTAGTTGGATTCATTACACCATCAAACAATGTTCACTGAAAATGAGTAGTAATCAAGAATTAAAGAGCATTATTTTCAGTTTTGAGGAGTAGTAGAGGTCCAAATTGAGTAGAATACTACTCGAAAAGAGTAGAGTAAACAGGTCTGAATTGCGCATCAAACGTAGTTATCGCTTGCAGTAAATACAATTATCCCTGGCTGATCCATTTGTACCATAGTGTTCAAGTGTTTCGGCTGTTGGGATGATCTCTGGAGTCTATAAGCGAGTGTCAGGCCGGGTTCACATTAGACGCGCAAGTTCCACACGGAACCCCCTAAATAAGTGGAAGAAAAGGAGAAAAGTTTACACATATAGGGGAAATTCGGACACTTGCGCAACTCTTTTCCCTTCTTTGTTTCACTTATTTATGGATTGCGCACGGGTTTCCGCACGGAATATCCGCTTATGTGTGTACATGGCCTAAGACAACAAACAAACAAATAAAATTAATGTCTTTTAGGTCATTCTGTATCTATAGTGGATTTAGTGTTGTGAAAACAAAATCCAATGAAAAACGTCAAAAATGGAGAGAGAAAAATGCAACAATCGAGAATAAAAATTAGAACGCATAAAAAAAAATGCAAAGCTGAAACCATGAAGGAAAAAGCAACTCTTCTTCGTTACAAATCTATATTGCGTGTCTTGTTTGTTTGTGAAACACAATACATCCTCCAAACTGAAGGCCAGACAGTCAAAACAAACATACACACATGCACACACACACACACACACACACACACACACACACACGCGCACGCACACGCACACACACACACACACACACACGCACACGCACACACACACACACACACACAAACCTATCACGATTCACGACGACGAATTTGCAACATGACAGATGACAGTTGAGCTGTCACAGCAACAATGATCTCCGTCTGACAGTTGACACGCACACTCATGACAGCCATGTCGCTGCAATGGTGAACTGTCAGTAGGCTAGAGACACGTGTCCATGACTCAACGACTTGAATTGGTCTAAATTGGAGGCCAATAGCACAGTGAGAGTAAGAGCTACATCATCAATGCTCTTTTCAAAGCAATATTATTACGAAATCATTTCACGGCAAAGCCCGGGTTCACATTAGACGCGTAAGTTCCGTACGGAAAACCCTAAATAAGTGGAAGAAAGAAGGATAAAAGTTTACGCATATAGGGGAAATTCGGACACGTGCGCAAATCTTTTCCCGTCTTTGTTTAACCTATTTATGGATTGCGCACGGGTTTCCGCATGGAATATCCGCTTATGTGTGTACACGGCCTAAGTCTTTTTGTGAAAAAACCACCCATTTACTGTACGGTTCGCATTTCAGTATCAGTCCCTGCTACAGGCTAACGTCAACATAAGTTATCATCATGACATTACTCGATCCCCAGAGCATTCAATGAGGCTTTCTACTGAACATTCTCTGCCCCTGTCTCGTGCACTGAGATGCCAACGCCACCTACTTAAGATCATCGCCCTTGCCTGTCAGGAAGTAGTAGTATATAGCCACAGAAAATTATCTGCTCCTGACTCGTCACCAGGGGGCATCGGTAGTTCGGGCCTAAAATTATCGCCCTTTGATGTCGGCAAGGAGTAAGTATAACGCCTCATTATCTTGAAATATTAATTCAGTAAATTTACAATTGTTTTGCCTTACGAAGAAATCGATTCTCTTGAAATACTAAATGCAAAATCCCTGGCTTTTCAAAAAGGAAATTCGCAAAATAATTTCCGATTTGTTTTTAAAATTTTCAAAATCCCCGTGAGAAACAGTAACTTTGTAAATTTCCTGACATTCTAATGAATTGTGCACATTTACTGGTTTTGTAAATTTATTGTAACATAATTGAACAAAGGGTGAATACTCTCTTTCTAATTAACTCCCCTCCACCAAAGTTGATTACGATATCAATCACCTAGCAATGCGTGGATCAGAAAACCAAAGTGCTAGGTGATTGGTATCGTAATCAACTTTGGTGGAGGGGAGTTAATTAGAAAGAGAGTATTCACCCTTTGTTCAATTTCGTTATCTCCTCTCTTGGCCTCACTATTTCATTCTTTTATTGTAACATAAGTATTACATACACACCCCACACCCCTAGAAACATAGATGGTCTCCAAAGGCCAACTGCTCCCAAGGCCACAGCACACACGCATGCAATGGCTGTCAGCGTAACACCCAGACTCTTTAACAGAACACTGACCCGTACGATGATTTCCCAGTCGCTGTTGAAATCCGTTGCTTCAAAAGTTACAACAGAAAATGGAAGCAGTCACTGCAGAAGAAGAAACACACTCAAGCAATTTAGCTTTGACATCTGCGTCCCGCCCTCGGGACACGCACATAGCCACAATTATGCTGTGCGTTTCTTCTGTTTCGGGTGGTGGGGTTCCTACTGTTCCCGTCTCTCTTTTGTCTCTGTCTCTGTCTCTCTATCTCCCTCTCTTTGTCCTTGTCTTTCTGTCTGTCTGTCTCTGTCTATCTCTGTCTATGTCCGTCTGTCTGTCTCTGCCTGCCTGTCTGTCTCTGCATGCCTGCCTGTCTGTCTGTCAGTCTGTCTCTGCCTGCCTGCCTGCCTCTCTCTCTCTCTCTATCTCTCTCTCTCTCTCTCTCTCTCCTCTATCTCTCTCTCTCTCTCTCTCTCTCTCTCTCTCTCTCTCTAGAATCGACCTTTTCAAAACATGCTTAGCTTATTCTGGCGGGGCCTTGTGGAATGCCATATTGGGCAATCTCGCAATTGCAACAAGCTTTAATTCTTTCAAAAGAAACTATCGAACATTTCTAATGACCGAATTTTATAATTCAATTCTATAACATGTTGTTCATATTATTAAACCTTCTCCCAGATTCCACCACCTGTTTCCTCAAGATACCCGATGTGAATGTAACTTTGCTTTTGTCCCTTTTACTTCTTGACAGGAATTTGCGCGCGCGCGCGCGTGTGTGTGTGTGTGTGTGTGTGTGTGTGTGTGTAAAGAGAGAGAGACAGAGAGGAGGGAGGGAGGGAGGGAGGGAGGGAGGGAGAGAGAGAGAGGGAGAGAGATATCAAATGTGTGTGTGTGTGTGTGTTGTGTGTGTGTGTGCGTGCGTTGTGTCGTGCGTGCTGTCCGCGTGCGCGCGCGTGTGCGTGTGTGTGCGTGCGTGCATTTGTAACGTGCGTGCGTGTGTGTGTGTTTGTGCGTGCTTCTAATGGGTAACTTTAATTTCAATGTGTTTGATGTTTTTTTCATGGTTATTTGATAAGTATGAATTTTGTATGTGCATGCTTTTTCACTTTCATTCTTTTTTTAAATGTTCCATTTATTGTTAATGGTGGTTATTGTTTTTTCTTCTCCTTTTTCATTTTTTATGAGGGCTGCTTAGTCTTATTCTTTTCCCTCAATAAAAAAGGTTCGTTCGTTCGTTCGTTCGTTCGTTCGCTCTCTCTCTCTCTCTCTCTCTCTCTCTCTCTCTCTCTCTCTCTCTCTCTCTCTCTTTCTCTCTCTCTCTCTCTCTCTCTCTCTCTCTCTTCTCTCTCATCTCTCTCTCTCCTCTCTCTCTCTCTCTCTCTCTCTCTCTCTCTCTCTCTCTCTCTCTCTCATCTCTCTCTCTCTCTCTCTCTCTCTCTCTCTCTCTCTCTCTCTCTCCTCTCTCTCTCTCTCTCTCTCTCTCTCTCTCTCTCTCTCTCTCTCTCTCTCTTCTCTCTCTCTCTCTCTCTCTCTCTCTCTCTCTCTCTCTCTCTCTCTCTCTCTCTCTCTCTCTCTCTCTCTCTCTCTCTCTCTCTCTCTCTGTCTCGTCTCTCTCTCTCTCTCTCTCTCTCTCTCTCTCCTCTCTCTCTCTCTCTCTCTCTCTCTCTCTCTCTCTCTCTCTCTCTCTCTCTCTCTCTCTCCCTCTCTCTCTCTCTCTCTCTCTCTCTCTCTCTTTCTCCTCTCTCTCAACTCTCTCTCTCTCTCTCTCTCTCTCTCTCTCTCTCTCTCTCTCTCTCTCTCTCTCTCTCTCTCTCTCTCTTGCCAAGTCGTCTTTCATGCCATGAAATTGAGGAAACCCCTGATTTCCTCCATAATACAACGAACTAGAAATGGCATATAATACTTTGTGCAAAATGGGTTTTGAATATTTCGAATGTAGTAATGCTATTATAGATTTATAACTACCCCCCCCCCCCCCCCCCTCTGTTTGTTTGCATAAGGGCCCATGGCCAAAGTACAATAAACATGTTCAGTGTTCTCTCTCCCCCCCCCCCCCTCTCTCTCTCTCTCTCTCTCTCTCTCTCTCATCCTCTCTCTCTCTCTCTCTCTCTCTCTCTCTCTCTCTCTCCAAAACCCCTCCTCCAGTCACCCTGCCCCAACATGCCCCCTCCTCCACTTCCTCTTACACCACGCCCCCTCCTTCAGCTCATCAACAACAGCAACTCTGAAGGTCCAGGATCTCAGCGACAGCCAGCCAAACCCTACAGCGGCGCTGCAGTCCGGGGTCACGGTGGTCTCTACAGCAGTGCTGCAGCCCGGGGTCACGGGGACCACTACAGCAGTCCTGCAGCCCGGGGTCACGGGGACCACTACAGCAGTGCTGCAGCCCGGGGTCACGGGGACCACTACAGCAGTGCTGCAGCCCGGGGTCACGGGGACCACTACAGCAGTGCTGCAGCCCGGGGTCACGGGGACCACTACAGCAGTGCTGCAGCCCGGGGTCACGGGGACCACTACAGCAGTGCTGCAGCCCGGGGTCACGGGGGCCACTACAGCAGTGCTGCAGCCTGGGGCAACAGGCGCGACTCCAGCAGTGCTGCAGCCTGGGGTCAAAGGGGCGACTCCAGAAGTGCTGCAGCCTGGGGTCAAAGGGGCAACTCCAGAACTGCTGCAGCCTGGGGCAACAGGGGTGACCACAGGCCTGGCGTCCGTGACAACCCTGACACCAGGCAACTCCTGCAGTCCCTCCTCCTCTCCCT
>CM065693.1:6279633-6287133 GCA_017654935.2 Phymorhynchus buccinoides
TTTTTTTTTTTTTTTTTTTTTATTTTTTTCTCTCACACTACATACCACAGCAAAACACACACCACACACACACACACACACCACACACACACACACAAGAAACTTATGACTTATGACACCACACACTCAAATCACACAATACGGTCAAGTCAAGCCATACCCACCCACAAACTAAGAACAGCTACTCTTGTTCCTACAACCACCCATCTGCTCTGAGAATCAGTGTGGTTTTTCGTTTATTCTAAGAAACACTTACTTTCTTTTTTTTCCAGTTCGCAGCTAAAACTGGTTCACAGCAACTCGAACCGGTTTTTCGAAACCGCGAAATCTTAGCACCGGGGGGGGGGTTTTTTTGTTTCAGATCGCTCCCCCCCCCCCCCCCCCCCTCTATTGATAATTGCTCCTCGACAATTGCCTCGCGACGTTACTCCCTTGAAATGATCCTTGGTATAGCTTTGCGCCTGGAACTAATTGCTCCTTGAAAAATAAAAAATTATTGCTCCTCGCACATTAGCTTCTGTTTTTTTGCTCCTCAACAGTTGCTCCTTTTTTCTTTATTTGACTCGTCCATTGCTATGAAAGGTATGCTAAATAAAAGGTTTTTGGGGGTGGGGTGGGGGGTAGGGGGTGTTGGTAGTGGGACATAGGCTTTACCTCGTTAGCAACATTGTGAACTTTGTGATCATTTTGAGAGAGAGAGAGAGAGAGAGATAGAGAGGAGAGAGAGAGAGGAGAGAAGAGAGAGAGAGAGAGAGAGAGAGAGATACAGATAGAGAAGGCTAGATAGCAAGATAGAGAGCGAGAGAGAGAGAGAGAGAGAGAGAGGAGAGAAGAGAGAGAGCAGAGAGAGATAGAGGAGAGAGAAGAGAGAGATAGAGAGAGATGGAAAAGTGAGAGAGAACAGAAGAGACACAGAGAGATGCGAGATAAAGCGATGAAGAGAGAGAGAAAGAGAAAGAATAGACAGAGAGCGATAAATGGTAAAAATATCGCTTGCTTTTAAAGCAATGATTGGAAAAGGAGCAAATGATCACATAGACAGGATCATTTGGTTCCGGAGGGGCAAAACTCCAATGAGCAATGCTCGGGAGAATTACGCCTAGGAGCATTGTCAAGGGGGGAATGTGTTTGGGGAGCTACATGTCGAGGAGCAACTGTCAGTACCCCGGAGATCCCACGGCGCGTTCGCAGACTTACCCTCACCAACTCGGGGTTTTCATCCAGTAGACGATTTTTCGGGAAAAAAAAACTAGGGAAGCACTTCGCAAAATTAAGTTGCTTACCTCCATTACTCGGTCAAATACCACGACAACATGCAACAATGGCGTCGCGGCTTGAAGCAGCAGGATGCGGAGTCGCGAGTCTTGCAAACATCCTTTTTAAGAAAATTGGGTTGGCACAGTGCCAAACTGATCAAATTTGGTGACGCAAAACCATAAATGACATCAATTTTTAAATGGTCGCACGTGTTGTAAGTTTGTATGTCTGCTCAAACACCCTAGAGTCGATAGGCCTTACGAGAGCTGATGGTAGAGTGATTTCCCCTGTTTGACCGATTGAATAGGCAAGATCACTCCCACACACCAAAAAATTACTCCCCTTAATTATTTCCGAAAAAAATTACTATTACAATTTGTTCCGCTTCTTTTTTCCCCAACAGTTGTCTTTCTTATTTCCTGCAGACTTTACCTCTTCAGTATGGGTGGTTCTGCGATGCCATGTGTTGATTCGCTGGTTCAAATAACATTCTCTAACGATTGTCCTCTTTCCATTCGTTCATGGCCCACTTCCCACGCTTTCCTCAGTACTTTCGCACCTATTTATGTCTTTAAGGGATTTTGGTCTAACATTGCTCTTTAAAAGACACCCTGCCGCGCCACGATTAAGTCCTTCGGTTTTTGTATGGGTAGCTGTGACCCACATACACATATGTGCTCTTTAAAATGATGTTTTTCGTTTTCAATTTGGGGACAGTTTGCATGAGAGGTCAAACCTGGGTCACACAAGTGACCAGGAAACAAAGATTTTTTACCAGCTATAAGAGGGAAAAACACGTTAAAACCGTGATTTAGGAACACGGAATCTTGGTGGGTCTGTAAAGAAAAGAGACTCCTCTCCCTCAAATTGTTTTTTTTAAAGCCAAAGTAGCGTAAGAAATGCGCTCCAGTAGGTACGAACAAGCACGCTTGAATACACAGGGCAGACACACACACGCATACGCGCGCGCATACACACACACAAACACACAAGCAACGCACGCACACACTCAAACAACGCACCAAACACAAAAAAAAACAAAAAAAAAAAGCATGTATGTTTGCTTATTTAATGGACATTCTTAATTTTGACTTAAACGATTGACTTGATATCCACACATTCCGAATTACGTTTAGTGGAAGGACGTTAAACTGAAGAACAATTACATACACCACACACACACACACAAACACACAAGGCAGAACAGCCCGCACGCACGCACACACACACGGCCACGGCACACAACGCACGCACGCAACAAATACAAATCGCACAGACAGACAGGGACAGACAGAAACAAACCACACACGCACGCACGCGCGTAATTTATTAAGAGAAAGTTGATGTTGTCAAGAGACTAATAATAGGAAAGTAACTTCCTTAATTAAAGCCATGCTATGAATGTGTAGGGAATAATTATGAGACTGTAACTATGAGATCAGTATTGTTTTGCCATCGCAATAAGCAATCAGAATTTGTGCTACATTCAAAGTTTTGACCCAGGTGTCGTATAACTTAAATCGCCTTGGTAATATACTACACTGCACCAGTATAGTGCGAAAGCATACAACCATGTTTTAGTGTGTAAGATATTAAGCATACCAGCAAATACGAAAAAATCAATAAACTAAAAACAAATCAAATAATCAACAACAACAAAAGAAACGATTAAATAACAAATCAAGCAAACCGGGGTTTTTTCAAAGGGCATATTCGTAGAACATACCAACAGAATTTCCTACGGTGATGTGTTGCCACACAAAACTTAAATGTTACGATTGTACTATTGATATTTATTAGTTCTATGGTTCGTTTCTCTTCTTAATGCTCCTGATTTCAATATTATGAAGAATCTCGAGATCTCAACATAATGAAGAAACGTAAAATAAAAAACACGGACAACACTTTGGTGAAAATATAGAAACAGTGTGTGTGTGCGAGTATTGTGTGGGTATGTGTGTGTGTGTGTAGGTGTGTGTGCGTGTGTGTAAGTGTTTTTGTGTGTGTGTGTGTGGTGTGTGTTTGTATGTATGTGCGTGAGTGAGAGTGTGTGTGGGTGTGTGTGTGTATGTATGTGTGGGTGTGTGTGTGTGTATGTGTGTGTGTTGTAGGTGTTGTGTGTGTGTTGTGTGTGTGTGTGTGTGGTGTTGTGTGTGGGTGTGTATGTGCTGTGTATGTATGTGTGTTGTGTGTGCTGTGTGTGTGTGTGTGTGTTGGTGTGAGTGTGTGTATGTATGTATGTGTGTGTGTGGTGTGTGTGGTGTGTAGTGTGTGTGTTGTGTGTGTGTGTGTGTGTGTGTGTGTGTCGTGTGTTGTGTGTGTAATGTGTGTGCGCGGCGTGTGATGTTTGTGTTTGAGTGGTTTGCCTGGAAAACATTGTTTTCTCTTTTGTTGTAGTCGGAGCTTGTCTCTCCTCGCAGTATTCTCTCTTCCACAATCATGTCTCTATCCTGGGCCATACTACTCTCTGCTCCTATACATACTCAGGCTAACAGAAACAAAAACATGTACTCGTGTACATTGCAAGTATGGCCAGAGACAAGATTGTAACAGAGAATACTGTTGAAGAGATAGAGCTAAGCTACAGACAAAGAGAAACAATGTTGTCGTTGTGCAGACCACTCCAAACCACACACACACACGCGCGCGCGCACGCGCGCTGCACGCACAGACGCACACCGCGCACTCTCAATTTTCTCTCTCTCCGCGACACTCTCTGTCTGTCTCTGTCCCTCTCTCCTTCTCTCTCTCTCTCAGTCTCTACTCCCGTATCTTACATAAAGAAATAAAATTAAATGTAAAAAATTTAGTGACACAAATGAGCAAATATAAAACCGCCATTGTTTAACTCTCATCACTATCTTGATGGGATTAACACTAATCATTGTCGCATCAGAAAGTAGAGAAAGAATGTCAGAGAAAAAGATCGAAATCTGAAAAAAAAAAAAAAAAAAAAAAAAAAAAAAATATAAAAATTTAAATATGAAAAAAAAAAAAAAAAATCACAAAATCACAAAAAAAATCCGTGAAAAGAAAAAAAAATTAAAAAATCGGGGTAAACTAAGACATATTTAAGACTCTTCTCGAACTTAGCAAAAACATTCGATCGCCTATACACAATGAGAATTGTCAAAAATCATATTCATCGCTTGATTCAGGTCATCTCTTTTACCTCAAATCTCTCCTAAGATCTATCTAAAGGGTCGCCATAATTGGACTTGTGTGGCTGGATAAATAGATGAATAAAATCACATAACCACATAATATCGTTACACAATAAAAAACAAATAAAAAATAATATGATGTATAACAAATAAAGAAATGAAAAGAAAAAAAAAGCTTAAGACAAAAAAATCCGTGAATAAAAACTAAAAAAAACTAATTACTGTAGTGCATTGCACTGTTGAACTTCTCAGATCTAGCTTACTCTGGCTCTCTCCTGTCTGTCTGTCTCTCTCTTCCCCCCCTCCCCGTCCCCGCAAAAACAACAACAAAGGACGTTGATTCAGCTCATGTGAACAACAATCCATTATGTCTACATTGGACTGTAGAGTGGGAAGGATTGCGCGTTAAATTGTTATTTTGAGATCTTGGTTGGTATTTCTGTGCTCCGTTTTTGTTTGCCTGCATTTTTGACATATATTAACTGGATATAGTCTCTCGCTGTCTTACGCCGTGATATTTATGTCTATGTTGATAATAACATGCATAAAAGTGACGCCGAAATATCCAGATGTTTTCTTGTGAATAAAATAACGCTCACTGGGTACGTGCTCTTACTCGTTCGTCGTAGTAAGTGTTTGTTTGTTGTATCTCCAATTTGTGATAGAAACACCGTGGGTCAACACGATACACCCGATTCCCCACCATTACCTCCACATGGATTTCTCACGCAATTTCGAAAACACAGTAGAAAGAGGTCACACGTCCTTAAGTTTCTTGTTCCTTTCTTCTCCCTTAGGGTCCATTTTCTTATCACTTTAATGTCTTCTGCTTAGTTCCCCGAATGCCGAAGGTTACGGGGAACTATATGTTGTTTTTGGTCTGGTGGTCACGTCCGGCCGTCCCGGCGTGAGTGCTGTTACAACCCGTCCGGCTATTCGTCCGTTTTTCTTAAAAACTATTCAGTCTATCATCATCAAAATTAATTTGGTGTACTAGTTTGCCAAGATAGATGCAAGATATCCACTGATGTATTATTTTAGTTTCACATTCAGGTCAAGGTCGCGACAGTTACGTGGGTTCAAAACCCGAAACAACATAATCGCTAATATCTCGCGAAGTCTTGTCTCGCATTGCTAATTTGTCAATACAATCGCAGTTTTTGTGCTCACCACCTTTTACTTGATGAATAGTCTATTACACAGTTGTCATGAATTGTTTCTGTGTGCGCGTGTGTGCATGATCGCGCGCGCTCAAATTACGGTTCCGATCCCCAAGGCTATATAGAAAAAAATATTCAGTTACGTGCTGTTTTCATGCGTTTTTATGTAGTTACGTGCTGTTTTGATGCGTTTTTATGTATGTGTACAGCCGGACACATTCCGATTTCGGAGTAGCTCGGCGATGCTGCGAGGGGACTTTGCAGCCGCTCGGCGTTGCATTTCTTACTTTTTGTTTTCTTTGTCTCTGTAGTTGTCTGTCGTTCTTTTATTCGTATTCCTCCCTTCTTTCTCTGCTCTTTTGTCTGTCATTTCTTATGTTGTTTTGTTGCTTCTTTGCTCAGTTCTAGTCTTTCGCCTTTCTCTTTCCCGCGTGTGTGTGTGTGTGTGTGTGTTGTGTTAACCTCCAAACAATTGAAATGTTTTAGCATGACATGTACAATGTTTCATCAAATTCTATGGTAAAAAAACCCACCAACAGTAAAACAAAGAACATATTTACCAATAAAGTGTAGAGTGGCACAGTGGTAGCGCGTTCGCCCCGTGTCAAGTAAACCAGAGTTCGAACCTGGGTACAGGGGATTTTCCCTCTCACTTTGCACTAGGCCTTACGGTCTGAACGTGGAGTCTTTCGGATGAGACGATAAACCGAGGTCCCGTGCGCCCATGCACTTAGCATACGTTAAACCCAGTGGCAACGAAAAAGTTGTCATTTGGTCAAAATTTACCCCCACCCCCTTTCCTTCCTCATCAGTCACACAAAAATCGCATGCAAAAAAACCCACCTAAACAAAAAAACAAATTGGGTGGCGCGCCTCTGGCTGGCTGCGACGCTCTCTCCAGGTGGGAGCAACCCGAATTTCACAGAGACGGCCTCTGTGACTATAAAGTGCCTAATACCGACAGACAGAAAGACGAACAAAAGCACCAAACAACCCATAGCAATATCATAACCAGATGAAGTCATCATTAGGCACCGTACATGTATTCAGTGCGATCTGTGATCCTGGTTCTTGTAGCGTTTCGTTCACGAAACGCCACGAAGTAAAGATGACAGCACACAAAAGGGACAGCCACACCACATACTAATCGTAGCTGAATGCGATGCGATTTGGGCGATGTGAGTCATGATTCACGTGAAATTCATGTATTGGGTCATGTATTGAGCATAGTGAGCGAAATTAGTGGCAGAGTTATTTTTAGACAGAAGTATTTCACGTGAATCATGACTCACGTGACACAATCGCATCGCATCCCTATAATACGTGTGGCGCCGGCTAAAGGGTTGCCTTCACTGCAAAACATCAGGCTTTATCCTGGGAAGTTAAAGACCCACCAGATCACGTGTCAAAATCACGGGTTTCACGGGTTTTCCCTCTTATAGCTGGTACGAAATCTTGTTTTGACCAGGTTTGACTCCCACACAAATGCCTCGAAATTGTAAAACGAAACATCAGTTTAAAGAGCAGCCACAATTTGAAGTTGGCGGCATTTGTATGTGGGTCACAGCTACCCAGACAAAACCAAAGGACTTAATCAAGATGGGTCAGTGTGTCTTTACAGACAGACATCACTTACAGTTTTGCTAACCATTGCAGTAGTTTTCATGTTACTAATCGCGGAATAGCTTTTTTAGGTGTGTTCGCAGAAGGTTTAAAACTTGTAATACTTGTAATAGTGGGGTTACTTACTACTTACTGGGTTATCGTGGGATGCGAATACTTCCCTTCACAAGAGTTTTTTGTTTGTTTTGGGTTGTTGTTTTTACTGTCCCATCTTCTGGGCTGTATAGTGGCGTTGCTTCCACGCCGCTCATTCTGTGTCCCAACTCGCAGCCACACCTCCGTACGTTCAGGTCGCA
>CM065693.1:6299633-6332133 GCA_017654935.2 Phymorhynchus buccinoides
TGTGTGACCGTTTTTTGATAACCCCGCCACGTCAGCAGCCACACTCCGTCTTCGGGGGGAAACTCAATTTGATTTTGATGTAAATCTCGATGGTCGTTCACATTAAAAAAAAACATAATAAGTAAATTTATCAATGAAACTTCGGAGTGAACTTTCCATGTAATTGTTTAACCGTTATGGTGTTATGCTAAAATAGATTTTAGTCGTGCCTGGATGAATGTACAATTCGGGTGCAATGCTTAACCCTTTTACCGCCAACCATATTTCAGCCATATTTCAGCCAAAATATTCCAAAAAATTGACCTGGATAGATAATAAAATCCATCTGCAGTATTGGGGATTCTTCTGTGACATACATAAAATAAGGTCTCTATCAGTGTTACGGATTGAACCATCTCTTAAGCGTTTCGTCTTTGCTTCGAAACGGTGGTGTCTTTTTGTGGAAAAAAGAAGGAATTGAAGAGTGATCTTTCCTTATTCGTACTCACTTTCTTTGCTGAGTTTGTCAGTCAAGCTGCGATTTGCCTCGGGTCAAGTCGTGCTCCGAGTAGAGCTTTTCTCTTGCATGTTGATGTAAGAATAGCTGCGTAAGCAGGTGAGCTTTAGTTTAGGTGTTTTAATAATGTTCTTTCTTTTGGATTAAGGAATAAATTCATTCCGTTATTGGTTACAGGTTTGAAGGAGACTGTGTGAGAATAATTCTTGGTTTGGTTTGTCGAGGTCAAGTCGACGTAGAGTGGAGAAGATAAATAATTATGAATTTGTGTAGATTAATAATTGGAGCGTTGGATACGTTTCGACAGTATATTTATTGGAGGTTTATATGATTAACAGCTCCCAGGCTGGAGGCCGTTCCTGAGGAAGATGCCAGGACCAGGGCCCAGAGCTGTCTACTTGGTGGGTGCTCCCCGACGCTGATGGTTGCGGGTGGAGCGGGTCAGTCGTCTCTTCGGATTAAGTGGATCGATGCTGATCAAGATCAACCCTATCGTGCTCCCTGACGCTGGATTCAGGTGGAGCGGGTCAGCCGTCTCTTCGGTTGAATTGGATCGGTGCTGATCAAGGAAAAGAAAGCTAATTTTGGATTGTGACGTCAGCGGTGAAAACAAAACAACGCGCAGAGAAGAATTAAATTGTGTTTGTGGCGCCTGTGGAGAAAAGTAGTTTAGATTATTTAAACGTGCACAGTAGTTTTGTTTTGGTATGATTTGTGGCCAACGCGGGAAAAGTATTGTAGTTGGAACTTAAGTTTAGATTCATCTAAGTATTTGTCTTGTGTTTCTCATTCTGTGCTGAGTAAAAACTGTTGTGTGACCTGGAAGTTGGTTTGACATAAATGTGTTGTACGGATGTATGTGTGTAACAAACAAAGGGAGAATGAACAGGCATGAGTGAGTCAGATACTCCAAACCCTCTTCCTGACAATCAGGACTTCCCAAAACTAAGAAAATAGGGTCTTTGGATAATAGATCCCAATTTGATGCCTTCTAAAAATCACCGTGGTGCTAAAATGCGACTTTGGTTGTGAAAGGGTTAAGGTCGCGAAATACACGTTGTTAGGTTTCACTCTTTCCCCATGGCAACACAGTGATACTGTAATAATGATATGACTTGCATATCACTGTTATGCCATGGGGAAAGAGACAACACGAACAGCGTGTATTTTGACCTTTATCTGAACCCATTATTCTGTTTTAATAAAAAAAAACCCAGCTTAATTAGTCCAGACCTGTTTACCCCCAACACAAGTCTCGAGTAGTAGTAGACTGGATAACTAAAATGAGTAGTGTTGGTGCAAAATGTGTAGTTGTATTCATTACACCATCAATGTTCACTGAAAATGAGTAGTAATCAAGAATTAAAGAGCATTACTTTCAGTTTTGAAGAGTAGTAGATGTCCAAATTGAGTAGAATACTACTCGAAAAGAGTACAGTAAACAGGTCTGAATTGGCATCTAACGTAGTTATCGCTTGCATTAAATAAAATTATCCCTGGCTGATCCATTTGTACCATAGTGTTCAAGTGTTTCGGCTGTTGGGATGATCTCTGGAGTCTATAAGCGAGTGTCAGGCCGGGTTCACATTAGACGCGCAAGTTCCACACGGAACCCCCTAAATAAGTGGAAGAAAAGGAGAAAAGTTTACACATATAGGGGAAATTCGGACACTTGCGCAACTCTTTTCCCTTCTTTGTTTCACTTATTTATGGATTGCGCACGGGTTTCCGCACGGAATATCCGCTTATGTGTGTACATGGCCTAAGACAACAAACAAACAAATAAAATTAATGTCTTTTAGGTCATTCTGTATCTATAGTGGATTTAGTGTTGTGAAAACAAAATCCAATGAAAAACGTCAAAAATGGAGAGAGATAAAAATGCACTAATCGAGAATAAAAATTAGAACGCATAAAAAAAAATGCAAAGCTGAAACCATGAAGGAAAAAACAACTCTTCTTCGTTACAAATCTATATTGTGTCTTGTTTGTTTGTGAAACACAATACATCCTCCAAACTGAAGGCCAGACAGTCAAAACAAACACATGCACACACGCACACGCACGCACGCGCACGCGCGCGCGCGCGCGCACACACACACACACACACACACGCGCACGCACGCACGAAAATGACACAAACCTATCACGATTCACGACCATGAATTTGCAACATGACAGATGACAGTTGAGCTGTCACAGCAACAATGATCTCCGTCTGACAGTTGACACACACACTCATGACAGTCATGTCGCTGCAATGGTGAACTGTCAGTAGGCTAGAGACACGTGTCCGTGACTCAACGACTTGAATTGGTCTAAATTGGAGGCCAATAGCACAGTGAGAGTAAGAGCTACATCATCAATGCTCTTTTCAAAGCAATATTATTACGAAATCATTTCACGGCAAAGCCCGGGTTCACATTAGACGCGTAAGTTCCGTACGGAAAACCCTAAATAAGTGGAAGAAAGAAGGATAAAAGTTTACGCATATAGGGGACATTCGGACACGTGCGCAAATCTTTTCCCGTCTTTGTTTAACCTATTTATGGATTGCGCACGGGTTTCCGCATGGAATATCCGCTTATGTGTGTACACGGCCTAAGTCTTTTTGTGAAAAAACCACCCATTTACTGTACGGTTCGCATTTCAGTATCAGTCCCTGCTACAGGCTAACGTCAACATAAGTTATCATCATGACATTACTCGATCCCCAGAGCATTCAATGAGGCTTTCTACTGAACATTCTCTGCCCCTGTCTCGTGCACTGAGATGCCAACGCCACCTACATAAGATCATCGCCCTTGCCTATCAGGAAGTAGTAGTATATAGCCACAGAAAATTATCTGCTCCTGACTCGTCACCAGGGGGCATCGGTAGTTCGGGCCTAAAATTATCGCCCTTTGATGTCGGCAAGGAGTAAGTATAACGCCTCATTATCTTGAAATATTAATTCAGTAAATTTACAATTGTTTTGCCTTACGAAGAAATCGATTCTCTTGAAATACTAAATGCAAAATCCCTGGCTTTTCAAAAAGGAAATTCGCAAAATAATTTCCGATTTGTTTTTAACATTTTCAAAATCCCCGAGCGAAACAGTAACTTTGTCAATTTCCTGACATTGTTATGAATTGTGCACATTTACTGGTTTTGTAAATTTATTGTAACATAATTGAACAAAGGGTGAATACTCTCTTTCTAATTAACTCCCCTCCACCAAAGTTGATTACGATATCAATCACCTAGCAGTGCGTGGGTCAGAACCAAAGTGCTAGGTGATTGGTATCGTAATCAACATTGGTGGAGGGGAGTTCAATAGAAAGAGAGTATTCACCTTTTGTTCAATTTCGTTATCTCCTCTCTTGGCCTCACTATTTCATTCTTTTATTGTAACATAAGTATTACATACACACCCCACACCCCTAGAAACATAGATGGTCTCCAAAGGCCAACTGCTCCCAAGGCCACAGCACACACGCATGCAATGGCTGTCAGCGTAACACCCAGACTCTTTAACAGAACACTGACCCGTACGATGATTTCCCAGTCGCTGTTGAAATCCGTTGCTTCAAAAGTTACAACAGAAAATGGAAGCAGTCACTGCAGAAGAAGAAACACACTCAAGCAATTTAGCTTTGACATCTGCGTCCCGCCCTCGGGACACGCACATAGCCATAATTATGCTGTGCGTTTCTTCTGTTAAGGGTGGTGGGGTTCCTACTGTTCCCGTCTCTCTTTTGTCTCTGTCTCTGTCTCTCTATCTCCCTCTCTTTGTCCTTATCTTTCTGTCTGTCTCTGTCTATCTCTGTCTATGTCCGTCTGTCTGTCTCTGCCTGCCTGTCTGTCTGTCTGTCTCTGCATGCCTGCCTGTCTGTCTGTCAGTCTGTCTCTGCATGCCTGCATGCCTGCCTGCCTGCCTGCTCTCTCTCTCTCTCTCTCTCTCTCTCTCTCTCTCTCTCTCTCTCTCTCTCTCTCTCTCTCTCTCTCTCTCTCTCTCTCTCTCTCTCTCTCTCTCTCTCTCTCTCTCTCTCTCTCTCTCTCTCTCTCTCTCTCTCTCTCTCTCTCTCCCTCGGTGCTGTTTATGCAGGCCCAAAAAGTGCCTGACTAAAAAGAGCTACCCTTGCGTTCACTATTATTTCAGTTGAAGAAAGAACTAAGCCAACCAGTATACTTAATTCTTTCGGCTCATTGCGTTCTTACTAAGCTACATCTAGAGACGCTCATCCATTGGAATAAGAGCAAACGTAGCGAAACTAACGCACTAACAGATAAAGACAATCCAAACATCGGGCATACTTACCGAAACAAACAAAAAGAAACAGTATTTACCATCCATGTCCATTTGTAATTCATAAACAATAACTAACTAGCCATCAAATAGAGGTTTGCATTGAGGAATGTAGCTTCAACTGAAGAGGTGCTTTCATTTGACTAATTACTGCCTTATTTAAGTCAAGAAATATTTTACTAATTATTGTCAATAACTCTTTAGTTTGTTTGTTGTTTATAAGAGTTATTTTATATATCTACTGGCTGCAAATATGGTAGTCAAATGCATAATTGTGTGATAATGGCTTGGAGTCAAAGCGGATTATCATTAGATAGTACATTGGCATATTATTAGTCCGTCACCAAGACGGACTATTGCGATGGGCTGGGGTTTTTTTTTCTTTTTCTTTTTTTCTGTCTGTCCCAAGGATATCTCCCGAACCGCTTGACCGAATCGCGTCAAATTTTGTGTGAAGGTGTGCCTCCTTAATAGGAAGGGATCGGCGCAAACCATTTTGCCGTCGTGATCTTGACCTTGACGTACAACCTTGAAAACCGAAAATCTATTTTTAGCCATATCTCGGGCACCGATCAACATAGGATGTTGAAACTTGGTATGAAGGTGGTTTGGCTTATGCCCGTTCTGATGATGGCATACCGATCAAGGTCAAGGTCAAGGTCAAAAAGATCGCTGGAGCCTGAAAATCGGAGGGTCATTTTTTTCTCCTTCTGTCTGTCCCAAGGATATCTTTCGAACGGGTTGACAGAATCACGTCAAATTGTGTGTGCTGGTGTGTCACCATGAGAGGAAGGCATCCGCGCAAACCATATTGCCGTCGTGACCTTGACCTTGGCGTACGACCTTGAAAACCGAAAATCTTTCAGGGGCCATAACTCCCACACCGTTAGTGTTAGAGTCTTCAAATTTGGCATGAAGGTACTTTGGCTTATGCCCGTTCTGATGGTGGCATACCGATCAAGGTCACGGTCACGGTCCGGGCGATCCGTAGGCCTTGAAAGTGGTAGGGGTCTACACATTGGGTTTTAAGCCATATTTTCCACATTGGTACTTGACAGAAGCGCTTCAGATTGTGTGTGGTACTGTATACCCTAGAGAAGAAAACATCCGAGCATAAATTATCACCATGCTGACCTTGACCTTGAAGTGTGACCTTGAAAACCGAAATTTCCTTCTTTGCGCTATATGTTTCTTCTTCAAGCTGTATCTCGTGAACTAGAAGACAGAATCCCTTCCAATTTTGTGTCCGGATGTGACACTCTACAGGGTGTCGCAAGTGCGTGGCATTGCTGGTGACGGACATGTCTGCCGCTCGGCGACGCCCTTGTTGAACTTATTACAAAAGCTAATAACTTGTATAAAAAAACCACTGCTGAAATATAAAAAGCAAAACCCCCTTTTTATATTTCTGCAGTCATTGTTTGATACAAGTTATTAGTGTTTGCAATAAATCCAATAATACGTCAATGGACTATCTAAAGATAGAATAGAAAGATGGAATAGTGTATGTGTCACATACAAGCAATCCCCAAACAAGACAAATATACACAGACAAACCGCACAGGAACCAAAGCAATGTACACACACACGCGCGCGTGCGTGCGCATAATTACACAAAACACCACGTGCGTATATATCTATAAGTGTATGGCGAGGGGGGGGGGGGGGGGGGGTGTTGGTGAAGGGTGGTGGCGGTGTTTAAGTGCATATGCACCCTTGCAATATAGTGCATATATATGTACGTTAACAGGTGCTGCATGGACGCATGTTTCAGTTGTAAACTATACCCGACTCTTGTACTTTGTAATCTTATAAACGTAGACTGCATTTTTCCCGCAGGGCCCTTTTATAACGCTCCAACACGCACTTTGTTGTGAACTTACCGAAGTAAGTGAACAACAAAAGTCTGAGGGAGAGAGAGAGAGGAGAGAGAGAGAGAGAGAGAGAGAGAGAGAGAGAGAGAGAGAGAGAGAGAGAGAGAGAGAGAGAGAGAGAGAGAGAGACAGAGAGAGAGAGAGAGAGAGAGAGAGAGAGAGAGAGAGAGAGAGAGAGGGAGAGAGAGAGAGAGAGAGAGATAACAAATGACAAATGTTTAATAGTGTATAGGCCTGTGACCCGTTACAACTCAGTTACAACACAAAATCAAGCGAGGAATAAGTGAATAATAAACATAAGATTAGATCACTAAATATTGCGTGAATGATGAATGAAACAAAATACAGAGAGAGAGAGAGAGAGAGAGAGAGAGAGAGAGAGAGAGAGAGAGAGAGAGAGAGAGAGGAGAGAGAGAGAGAGAGAGAGAGAGAGAGATAGAGAGAGAGAGAGAGAGAGAGAGAGAGAGAGACACAGAGAGAGAGAGAGAGAGAGAGATATACATACATACAGACAGACAGACAGAAACAGAGACAGGGAGAGAGTATAGGATATACGAAGCGGATAAAAAAAAATAAAGCTCCCCAAAAATACAACAAAAAAAGAAAACCCTTAGTAAGGGAGGTCACAGAGCAAGCGATGGTCTCCCTTGTCCAATTTTCCAGCTCACTTCTCTAACGCCTGGCTCCACTGTCCTCCGCCAGGGGACGCTACCCTCTTTCCGGGCTGCACCTAAATTAAAGGGAGACAAATGAAGGCCAGGGGTGTGAAGGTAATTTTTAGCTCCCTTGCGTAGCACGAGGCTGTTGTGTTGAACACCAAAAAAAAAGTGTAGTGTAGGAATTGGAAAGTGAACTGTGCTTTGGCTGCTAAGACCCAAGGGGGTTGTTTTTCCTTGTTGGAAGACTTTAAAAGATGTCCATTCTCTGCCTCTGTCTCTTTGTCATTGTCATTGTCGCTGTCTCTCTGTCTTTGTCTCTCTTTCTCTCTGTCTCTCTCTTTGCATCCGTCTATGTCTCTCTCTCTCTCTCTCTATCCCTCCCTCCCACTCTCACTCTCTCTCCATGACTCTGACTCTCTGTTTTTAGTCTCTGTGCCATCTCTCCCTCTCACACATCATTTCCCCATTCACTGATTTGGATTGTGGTCTGTTGCTAATGTTCAATTAAAACATTTTGTTCGTTCGTTCGTTTTCTCTCTCTCTCTCTCTCTCGCTCTCGTCTCTCTCTCTCTCTCTCTCTCTCTCTCTCTCTCTCTCTCTCTCTCCCTATCTCTCTCTCGCTCTCCCTCCCTCCCACCCTCTGTCTCTCTCATTCCTTCTTTCTCGATCACCTAATCTTGACCAGTTACATTTTTTGTTACATTTTATTTTTTGTATGATCTGTTCCTTTGTCTCTTCTTTTTCGTTTGCTCTGTGACCTACGAGATGCTTGGTTAATTGGATGTCAAGCAAAGGAAGAAGACAAAGAGGCACAGTACAAATAGAGAAGATTGCGTATGGTAAAGAAATAGACGGGAGGTGAGGAAGCCAGAGAGAGAGAGAGAGGAGAGAGAGAGAGAGAGAGAGAGAGAGAGAGAGAGAGAGAGAGAGAGAGAGAGAGAGAGAGAGAGAGAGAGAGAGAGAGAGAGAGAGAGAGAGAGAGAGAGAGAGAAACTTTATTTTAAAAGGAAAAGAATTTAGGCTGGGCCTAGTCTTCCATTCTGTCCTAGAGAGAGAGAGAGAGAGAGAGAGAGAGAGAGAGAGAGAGAGAGAGAGAGAGAGAGAGAGAGAGAGAGAGAGAGAGAGAGAGAGAGAGAGAGAGAGAGAGAGAGAGAGAGAGAGAGAGACTCAGACACTTTATTTTACAAGGAAAAGAATTTAGGCTGGGCCTAGTCTTCCATTCTGTCAGAGAGAGAGAGAGAGAGAGAGAGAGAGAGAGAGAGAGAGAGAGAGAGAGAGAGAGAGAGAGAGAGAGAGAGAGAGAGAGAGAGAGAGAGAGAGAGAGAGAGGAGAGAGAGAGAAAAGAGAGAGAGAGAGAGAGAGAGAGAGAGAGAGAGAGAGAGAGAGAGAGAGAGAGAGAGAGAGAGAGAGAGAGAGAGAGAGAGAGAGAGAGACTCAGACACTTTATTTTACAAGAAAAATAATTTAGGCTGGGCCTAGTCTTCCATTCTGTCCTAGAGAGAGAGAGAGAGAGAGAGAGAGAGAGAGAGAGAGAGAGAGAGAGAGAGAGAGAGAGAGAGAGAGAGAGAGAGAGAGAGAGAGAGAGAGAGAGACACAGACAGAGAGAGAGAGAGAAAGAGAGAGGGGGAGAGAGAGGGAGAGAGATAAGTAATGATAATGATAACCAAAGAGCTTATGTTTGCATTTCAGAGCAAACATGGAAGAATTCTACCCTCCCCAACCTTTTCCCTCCCCACTCCTGGTTTGAATTTATACTGGAAGTATTGCTAATATATTGTTTGTATCTGGTGACTCCAGAAGCAGCTGTCTGAACCAAGCTGGGGTACTTCCGGTTGATACTTCCGGTGTGATGTTTTACCGGAAGTATAGCCAATATCTCTTTAATATATACTGAAAATAATTATGAACACATTCAGTGAAGCCGTTTATGAATTATGCAAGATTAAAATATGACCAAAACTGGCCATTTTCGGCCATATTTCACCAAACATTTGACCAAATGCCTCGATATTGCACATTTCACATTATAATTATACTCTGCAACATTACTGCAAATATAAGAAAAATCGGGTTAAAACAAAAAACAAAATCCACAAATGGAAACCAGTGAATGTGACACACCAAAATGTACATAAATTTGAATAATGTTCAGCCTATTTAACATATCATCACCAACATTCTTTATGCATTGGGCCAGAGTAAGAGTTACAATATCCAAAAGTTAGTTTTGTTACGTCATTTCCAGTTTCGGTTATTCCGTGAGCCAAATGAAAGCTGCCTGACCTTAGCCGGGGCACTCTGGTTGGTATTTCTGGTTCGTTTTTATACCGGAAGATTTGGAAATTTATTTGTGAGTACACACGGACAAAATGAAGGTATTCCGTTCAGCCGTTCTTGAGATATTCATGGT
Organism: Phymorhynchus buccinoides; assembly: GCA_017654935.2. Classification (NCBI taxonomy): domain Eukaryota; kingdom Metazoa; phylum Mollusca; class Gastropoda; order Neogastropoda; family Raphitomidae; genus Phymorhynchus; species Phymorhynchus buccinoides. The sequence goes on from CM065693.1 coordinate 6,309,361, forward strand.
TGAAATGTTGCTGATTTTGCCGTTTTGGGGCCATATTTTGCCGAAACATCGGCGAAATCATTTAATATTGCAAATGTATCAATCCCTTAATTAGTGGCCCGCAACGTTCCTGAAATGTTCAGCCAAATGGAACTAAAAAAGGGGAAGATAAAGAAAGGAAAAAACAAGAAACGACAAAAACCAACTCTTGCACATGGAATAGTATTCTACCTAAATGGTATGATCCTATTGATAATGAACCTTTATTTTACAACGGAGAGAGAGAGAGAGAGAGAGAGAGAGAGAGAGAGAGAGAGAGAGAGAGAGAGAGAGAGAGAGAGAGAGAGAGAGAGAGAGAGAGAGAGAGAGAGAGAGGGAGATGAGCCCCTTCCTCTCTCCCTCTCTCTCTCTCTCTCTCACTCACTACGCCCAACTAAGAATATCACGCGCTAAGCCCCTACCGGTTTGACTGCCCCCTGGCGGTCAAATTATTTCCCTAAGTTGCCCATTGGCGTGATTGCTGGACTCGATAAGTCATTCACTCAGTCTGATTCATTCACCAATTGCCACTAACTGATGATCACATCAATCTTTCGATTGTACACTTTGCCCACTAGATTCCCGTACAGCAAGCTGATGCAAGTGCCCAGAGAGGTAAATAAGCCTGGGTAAGGACTGTAAGCAGCACGTAGAAACAAGCTAAACAATGTAAAATTAGTTAGTTGTTGTAGTTGTCTTACCCAGGCTTAAAGACTCCAGGGATCATCCCAACAGCCGAAGCACTTGAACACCATGGCACAAATGCACCAGCTAGGGATGAGAACATTACGTGTGTCACCGTTTTTGATTACCCCGACACGCGAGCATCCACACTCCGACTTCGGAGGATTTTATACAGATATTATGCTAGGAGCTTGTCACGGCTTAAAGACAATCCCCGCACAACCATGCAGAACATAACACCATTTTGATGTAGCCTTGGTGTTCTACCTAATGTCGAAAATTCGTTAGTGAAAAGAAATGTTATGGAGGACTGGACAACAGAGAGTCTTCAGTCAATCTTTAACAAGTATTGACCAAAGTTGAGAATCAAAATTTGTTACGTGGTTTTGCACCGTATCCGTCCTTTCGAGTTACTAAGCCATCGCTGTGGTAGCTCAGTTGCTTAACGCCTACAGTTGCTTAACGCCTACAGAAACCGAATGGTGGTGGAAGAAAAACAGCCTCCAAAGTCTTGTTAACTGCATGCGCCACATGGTAACACCGACAAACTGTGAACTTCATGAAATACTTAGGTGGCTGCCCTTCCATGGTAGTCTTAGTAGGACTTACGTGTCGTCAGTTTGTAGGGGTTGGTCCCGATTGCCCCTTTCCCAGTTGGCCCTTTGTGTTAAAGACCCCCCACGTCACGCGTCACATTCCCTCTTATGCTAGGAAGATTTCTTAAGAATTCTTACCAGCCATAAGAGGGAAAACACGTGGAAATCGTTATAATTTGACACGTGACGTGGTGGGTCTTTAATGCAAGAAAAATGGGGGGTGTGCCGTTTCGCCCTTTCATTTCTTTGGCAAAGACCCTTTCGTTCTCTCTCCTCCCCTCTCTTTCTCTCTCCTCCCCTCTCTTTCTCTCTGTCCCCTGTCTCCTCTCTCTCCTTGTACCTGTCTCTCTCTGTGTTTTTGTTGTGTTGCATGTGTGTGTGTCGTTCTCGCGCTCATTACACAGAAAAGGACTAGTGTAATGAAGCATTACTTTCTTTAAAACATTACAAAAAAGCTTAGGTTTTTTTTAAACGAACAAACAAATGAAAACACATATAAAAAGCATTTGTCATTTCTCTCATGACAATAATCTGACTGCAAATCTCTCTCTCTCTCTCTCTCTCTCTCTCTCTCTCTCTCTCTCTCTCTCTCTCTCTCTCTCTCTCATTTCTTTCCTTTTCTTTTGTTACTGGTCTCCCTCTCTCCCCCACCTCTCTCTCTCTCTCTCTCTCTCTCTCTCTCTCTCTCTCTCTCTCTCTCTCTCTCTCCTCTCTCTCTCTCTCTCTCTCTCTCATTTCTTTTCCTTTTGTTACTGGTCTCCCTCTCCCTATCTATCTCTCTCTCTCTCTCTCTCTCTCTCTCTCTCTCTCTCTCTCTCTCTCTCTCTCTCTCTCTCTCTCTCTCTCTCTCTCTCTCTCTCTCTCTCTCTCTCGTTCTCTTCTTCTTCTGTTTCTTCGCGTCTCCCTCTGTCTTTCTTCAACTCTTCCTCGTTACGTCATCCTGTTTATGACTTTGTCTCTTTTGTCTAAAGGTATTCTGTTTCTACCCATGTTATTTTCATGTCCAATCTCCCGTAATGCGGGTAATCATAAACATCATGGCGTATACACAATGTGCAAGCCCGCTCGAACGCATTTCAACTTTGAATAAGTCTGCAAAATGAATACTACTATCTCATGTTAGGTTCTCTGTCATCAACATTAACTGAAACAAAGCCTGCTGTTGGCAAATGATCGTGACCTTTAAACGCATCTCGCTGTACTCAACCAAAATATGTAACAGGGCATAAGACCCCCCCCCCCCCCCCCCCCCCCCCCCCCCCGATGTGAAAACGATTGAAAAACTGATCAAGTGTCATTATCATATTCTTTAAAGAACTTGTATGCACACACGCGAGTATTGCACCCACTCGCTCGCGCGCACGCACAAAGAAAAAAACACACGCACATACGCACGCACACGCACACACACACACACACGCACTCTCACTCTCTCTCTCTCTCTCTCTCTCTCTCTCTCTCTCTCTCTCTCTCTCTCTCTCTCTCTCTCTCTCTCTCTCTCTCTCTCTCTCTCTCTCTCTCATTCTCTCTTCTCTCTCTCTCTCTCTCTCTCTCTCTCTCTCTCTCTCTTCTCTCTCTCTTCTCTCTCTCTCTCTCAACACACAAACACACACACTCTCAAGCAAACACACACACACACACACTCCTCTCATACACTCGCTCATCAGTAACACACAAACACACTCACACACAAACACACACACACACACACGCACACGCACACGCACACACACGCACACGACAGGATGAAAAAAAGCTTGTAGCTTACTCTTTTATCGTCATTAAAGATAATTTTGACTTGACTTGACTTGACTTCACACACACACACACACACACACACACAAATCGCACACACACGCGCGCGCACGCACACGCGCGCACACACACACACAAATCGCACACACAGAGCATTCGCTATTACACAAGAAAACGGGGATGAAGAAGAATCATTCATCGTGTCGTTGTTGTTGTTCTTTTTCTTTTTGTTCTTCTTCTTGGAGTGTATAGTCCCTACCACGCTTTCGCGTATCTGGTGATTACCGATACAAAATATAAAGATTGTATAAGAAAGTTTACATAAAAGAGGGGGGGGGGGGGCTTTAGATCGGTAAAAACAGTATATCTTTATTGTGTTTGCTTAATACTGTTAAAACTCTAGTATGAAACCTTATCCGGACCCCATAGTTAACCCTTTCACCGCCAAAGTCGCATTTTAGCACTACAGTGATTTAACACATGTGTCGCTAAAAGGCATCAGATTGGGGTCTATTATCCAAAGATCCTACTGTCTTAGTTTTGGGAAGTAAGGAACCTTATCTATATATGTCACAGAAGAATCCCCAATGCTGCAGATAATTTTATTCTCTACCCATGTAAATTTAAAGGGAATTTTTGGCTGAAATATGGCTGGCGGTGAAAGGGTTAAAAACCTAACAACTCTCAAAGAGCGACATATATACAGTACATTGAACAAACACGCTACGTATATACACATATTTACTTTCGTATATAACACACGTAAGGTAAGAGTTGTGTTGTAAAAATGGTTGTTGTTGTTGTATCATCGTCTCGTAAGCAGGGCCTGTATTCACGTTGAGATAGCATGAGACTTAGCATCATGCTAACTTAGAAGCTCTTCCAAAAGTCATATTAAATCCTAATAGGACTTTTGGAGGAGCTAATAGGACTTTTGGAAGAGCTTCTAAGTTAGCATGATGCTAAGTCTCATGCTATCTCAACGTGAATACTGACCCAAGTTGCTAAACGTGCACCTAGTGTGGCTAGTGTTGAAGACGACGTTCCCCAAACACAAAGGTCAAGCTGCTTTACGATATCTTTATATAGTTGCAGCATGGTGGGTGTTCAGTGCACGAAAGAAGGAAGCCAATGAATTCAGAGAATAAGGCAAACAATGAAAGGAACAGAAAGAAAGGATGCAAAGAGACATGGGGACATTCCAGGAACCAGTGAACAAAAGAAGACTAACACAAGAAGGAGAGGAAGAGGAGGAGGAGAAGAAGAAGAAGTCGAAGAAAAAGAAGAAGAAGAAGAAGAAGAAGAAGAAGTGGATAAGTAGGAGAATGAGGGGGGGAGAAGGAAGAAGAGGAACAACAACAATAACAACAAAGTCAACGAAACCAACAAGAAATGAGGAGGAAGAGGAGACGAAGAATAAAAAAACAAAACCGAAAAGCATAAGAACAAACAATACCAAGAACATGCGCGCATGTGCGTGTGTATATGTGTATACACGTGGGTGCTGTGTGTGTACATGCGTTTGCGAGTAAGTGTTTTCATGGGAGTCTCGTCACGTATACATACCCACGTACTATACACACGAACCTAACAGTGATTGCATCAAGCTCCGAATTAGTCAAACTCATCTAATTTACATTTAACCTTTTTTTTAAACTGGACAAGCTTTAACATTAAATGCTATCGCTTCAATTTATCTTTTATATATTGAAATTCAATACCTTCACATATTGTTAGTGATAGTTCATGCGGAAAACAGACATAATGGAACTTCGGCACAAATTGAGATTGTGTGTATAAAAGACGGAGCAAAGATTCCTGGTAAATACACAGAAAACAGAACTGAGCTATCTAGTCCGGTTTTAATTGTATAGCTATGTGAAGTTTGACCTTCGAGATAGACCATTTGCAGAAATCGTACATAGAGGACAACAGACTTTTGGCTCTTTGTTTCTATGTGAAGTTTGACATTCGAGATAGACCATTTGCAGAAATCGTACATAGAGGACAACAGACTTTTGGCTCTTTGTTTCTATTGACTTGATTTCAAAACTAATCCAATCAACAAATATTATATCATTACAAATTGTCTTTCATGTTGTGAATATTGGTAAAATATATAGAAATAGTCATAAAATAAATATGCCCTAAACAGAAAATTGGTATGTCGGGGTTTGTTGACCATTTTTTGGCTTTTGCTCCAAACAATTCTGAGCGGCTTATGTCTGTTTTTTCCATGCACCATCACACATGTATTTCCATAATGTTCTAGCCTACACACTACATCACTTAATCTTGGATTGGTCCGTTTGATCATATCCCATTGATCTGACCATTTAGTTATGTTAGTTGTCAATGCTACATAACTCTTTAACGGGTTGGTTCATTTATTGGATGGTGAGTAGATACTGAGTGATTGAAAATGATGGTTTATACTAAAGTGATAACAGTGACTATTTGATTGTGTAAACTTGTTATATACTCCAGTCTGAACAAAACAAGATGAGTCATTGCGTAACAGCTTGATGTGTCTGTAAGCTGTTCATTGGTAGCTGATGGTCTCTTGAATATTGTTTTTTACTATTTCATAAATTGTCTGTTTAACTGTTCGGTGGATTATTTGTTTATCTAGTTATTCATGTGTTTGCTTCTGGTTTATTATCTATTTATTTATCTGTTTGTGCTTGTTTGTTTGATTGTTTGTGTTTACATGTTCAATGATGGAATATTATGATATATATAAACGTACAAGAATTGAAGAAGAAAAAACAACCACACCATTAAACTTTCCTCTTATATATATAGTTTGCTCTAATAAAACTTTGTTTGTGTCCAATGTATCAGTTTGTGAACCTAAGAAAGAAACTCAATTACTTTAACTTTACGATGTGTTCTGAAAAGAATAAAAGAAAATCATGTGCCGATTTACTTTTTCTCCCAATAGGGAGATAGACAATGCCTATGCAAAGACAGCTGTTTCGTCTTTGAGAAAGACTCTTCAGTCTGCATATCGGCCTGCAAAGAATGTCCACAGTGAACATTCAAACTGAGCTAGAAAACTTTCTCCAAGAGAAAGGTTGTCCTCTTTGCACCAGACTGAAAGTCCACAATAAAAGCAAACCAGCACTTAATTCAAAAGAAATGATAAAAATCTTGTGTAAAATAACAAAAATAATAATGTTCTAAAATTACAATCCCTCGAAGAGAGTAGAAGAGATGGGATGCCATGCTGGTGGATCCAGTGAAGGATTCAATAGGGGAGGTCATAGAAATCGTAGTAAACACCAACATACTCCCGGTGAGGAGGAATGTAGAGAGGTGTGCCTGGATCAGGTAGACTGATGCGCTTTCCTTCTTCGAAGTATGATATAAACGTACAAGAATTGAAGAAGAAAAAACAACCACACCATTAAACTTTCCTCTTATATATATAGTTTGCTCTAATAAAACTTTGTTTGTGTCCAATGTATCAGTTTGTGAACCTAAGAAAGAAACTCAATATATATATATATATATTATTCTGGCTTATTGTAAGCCCCTGACTCCCCCATCCTCCCATACCATACGGGCAGAAAGGCCTATTCATTAACATTGTCGACTTTGACTTCGACTACATCACTTAATCTACCCTACCGCACAGTGAAACGTCTCATTGCGCAAGAATTGTCAAGAACGAATCATTGATTCCGCCTCCTTGTCAAGTTCTGGAACGCACTTTAACCACACAAAAAAGAGAGACAGAAGCACATATCATGTGCAGCGATATCGAAAGACCATTCCAAAGACAATGGGAAATCAAGCTAGTTAAGACTTGAGGGGGAGGGTGGTTGGGGTTGGGAGGTGGGAGGGAGAGAAAGAAACTTAGAAAAGACAAAAAGAAGAAAAAAAACCACATCATTCGATTCGAGCCATTCGCGTTGGGAAAATTACGCGGTGGGGATTGGAAAAGGGTGTGTGTGTGTAGGGGGGTGGGTGGAGCAAACGAGGGAAAATGAAACGAACAAAAGTGGAAGAAAAGAAAGAAAGAAGAGAAATTAGGAACAGAAAGTAAAACGAAAGGAAGGAAAGAAAGAAAGCACATGACGAGGAACAGGAAAGAAGAGAAAAGAAAAGAGGAAAAAGAAAGAGAGAAATGCAACATGAAGACAGAAAGAAGAAGCTACAGACTGACAGAGAGAATAAGGCAATGGAAACGAGATGGCAAGTGAGAACAATAGGGAATGACAGATGGAAGGAGAATCGAAAGAAAGACAAGATGAGGAAAGAAGAAGAAGAAGAAGAAGAAGAAGAAGAAGAAGAAGAAGAAGAAGAAAAGAAAAGAAAAAAGAAGAAAAAGAAGAAGAAAAAAAAGAAGAAAAAAAAAAAGAAGAAGAAGAAGAACAACAACAACAACAACAATAAAAAGACAGAGGGGGGGGGGGGGGAGGAAGAAGAGGGAAAATAAATAAACAGAAGACGAATAAAGAAGAGGGGAAGCAGGATAGGGAACAATGAAGATGCAGAGAGAAACCCGAGATCAAAGCACAAAAAAGGAGAGAGAAAATTTCAATGAATCACAAAATAATAGGGCTAAAGATCAGATCATGACACGAACATACAACAGACGAGATAGAAGAACGGTATAAGTTTAAAGAAAACAACAACAAACCAAATCAACACAACACGAATTGAAAACAGCACGATTCATTATTCCATAAGGCCGTGTACACACATGAGCGGATATTCCATGCGGAAATCCGCGCGCAATCCATAAATAAGTGAAGCAAAGAAGGGAAAAGATTTGCGCACGTGTCCGAATTTCCCCTAGATGCGTAAACTTTTATCCTTCTTTCTTCCACTTGTTTAGGGTTTTACGCGTCTAATGTGAACCCGGCCGAAAGGTTGCTATCAAACGTGCAGAAATTGGGCTTTGGTGTTTTTTTAATGAATGGTTGGTCCTACGTTATTGTTAACAGTTTTAAGAAGATTATCATTCATAAAAACAAATAAACAAACAAAAGAAGAATGCAGATAGCCCCAAAGGGAGCGTGTGTGTTGTTGTGTGCGACTATGCGCAGGTGCATATTTGCATGTGCCGACTTAAGATTAATATTAACACGTAATCATGTATGTGCAATTTTGAGATTCGTAAGTGTGCATGTGCCAAATGAGACTGAAAAAAGTAGATACATATACAAATAAATAGGTACTAAATGAATACTTAAAAATAGACACAGCAAGATAGATAGATAGACAGATAGATACATAGATAGATAGATAGGTAGACAGATGGGCGGACAGACAGACAGACAGACAGAAACGAAAACGAAACGAAACGAATTTTTAATTATACAGGGTAATGAGATAAGCATTGCTTTTTTACACTCAGCCCTGTGGCCAAATAAGAAAACTAACAGACCAACAAATAAGTAATTCAAAAACATTATTAAGTAACATAAGCATCAATGCGACAGAGATAAGCATTGCTTTTTACACTCAGCCCTGTGGCCAAACAAGGAAACTAACAGACCAACAAATAAGTAATGCAAAACATTATAAAGTAACATAAGCATCGATGCGACAGAGAGATAGATAGATAGACACAACGATATTGACATAAATAAATAAACAAATAAACAAACAAATAAATAAATACATAAATAAATAAATAAATACAAACACGCTGTAATTTCCTAAAACACAAAACAACTCTCTCTCTCTCTCTCTCTCTCTCTCTCTCTCTCTCTCTCTCGTCTCTCTCTCTCTCTCTCTCTCTCTCTCTCTCTCTCTCTCTCTCTCTCTCTCTCTCTCTCTCTCTCTCTCTCTCTCTCTCTCTCTCTCTCTCTCTCTCTCTCTCTCTCTCTCTCTCTCTCTCTCTCTCTCTCTCTCTCTCTCTCTCTCTCTCTCTCTCTCTCTCTCTCTCTCTCTCTCTCTCTCTCTCTCTCTCTCTCTCTCTCTCTCTCTCTCTCTCTCTCTCTCTCTCTCTCTCTCTCTCTCTCTCTCTCTCTCTCTCTCTCTCTCTCTCTCATCTCTCTCTCTCTCTCTCTCTCTCTCTCTCTCTCTCTCTCTCTCTACGGGCGTGTCTGTCTGCTGTCTGCACACAACAAAAACCCAACAAAACGATTTTGAGATATTGTGACAGCTCACGAGACAAGTAACATGTATGTCTTTTTGGCCTCCAGAAAAAACCCAATGTTAAAACAAATAAAAACAATGAGTAATGCTCGCAACAGCATGAAATATTGATATGCAACATCATCCGGCTTTTAGGACAATATGTTATTCGCGTCAAATGAGTAGTATCTGCGCCTTGCAAAATGTTGTATAAAGAGGAATTAGATAGTTGGATCCAAGTATGTTTTTATTATAAAACACCATTTTATTAGGAAAACAAAATATTGCTTGCTTATGAAAATTAGAAATCACACACACATGCATGCACGCACGCACACACACGCACTCACGCACGCACACACATTAAAAACATATATCAATGAATGACAAAAGAACACTACATAACATACACGCTCGCGCATTCGCACGCACGCACGCACACATACACACACACACACAGTAAACTGAAGCTCCTGGCTTCAGCGGCTTTTGCCCTTGTCACAAACAGTAGAACTAGAAGTGATCACTAAAATGCATTGATGTCCGCCAAACCCTTAATGTTTATTCAAAACTAAGAGAGTGTGCATTGAATGTTAAAGTCATCTACTTATATGAAATCCATAGACTTTAAAGGGACACCTTGACGGATGAGGTGTTGCAAGAAACACGTCGAGATCACCAGGAAAACACCCTTTATAGAGATCACAACACTCACTTTGCTCTGGTGTCCTAGAAATCAAACCATCAAATCGGCGATTCCGGAGGTGCTGGAAGCCAGATTCCTTCAGTCAGAGCAAATTATTCGTTTGCACGATTTTTTGTTTGTGGCTCCACAAACCTATGACTCACTTTGTCGGTCGGTCGGGTCGGTCGGTTCAAAATTGTCGCACATATTGACAAAATTGTCGCACTTCAAATCGAGGCTGCATTTCAAATTGAGGCCGCTCTTTAAAATGATGTATTTTAAAGCGTACAAAATAATAAACATACGTAATACAGACACTACAACAGACACGACGAGTATGCGGTGCTTCGTTTGATGAGTATAAGTAGGATACATAGTTTTAAATGTTTTCCAAAAGATATAAAAAGTTACGAAATGGTACAGAGATAACATTCTGGTTTACAGATTAAAATTATTGAAAAGCCAGGGGAGGTGACTCATGATTGGAGTGGTAAAAATAGACCGCGTGCCACAAACTATTGCGAATTCGCGCTTGTTTTTAATACAATACACGCCTTTTTTTTCTTTAAAAAAAAAGAAGCTATTTTATACAGTTTACCCAAAGGGGTTTCGCTCACAACAAAGGAAATAGCTCCAATTTGTTTTGGCAGCACTACAAAGAACAAAAAGCTTCAACCTCTCTTGAGTGGCCTCCACCTACCACGTCCAAAATGGTTTCTCTCTCCGGCACATCCGCCAAGGAGGAATCGCCGTTTTGACTTTTAGAAAACCAGAGCAAAGCAAGTGTTCCGATCCTTGAAGAGACTGTCTTCCTGGTGATCTCGACGTGTTTCTCGCAAAAAAACTCATCCGTCAGGCTGTCCCTTTAAAATAAACCGACTGTTCGGCAATGATGCAGATTAATACCCCCTCCCCCTTTCCTCCATTTCCTCGGTTCTGTCCCTTTTTTCAGTCTTCCCTTTCTTACTGCAGATTGAGCACATACGCCTCCTCCGCTTTCTATATTTAAATGTCATTTTCATCTTTTTAAACAATTAAAGATATGGCGCGCCAAAGATACAAAACTCTATCTAGCTGTTCGATAGAGTTTCGAAACTGTATCTATCAGTTCGATAGAGTTTGAAAACCCTATGTTTCCACAAAATAACCCTATCGAGATATAGTTTTTCTATCGCGATTTATGATTGGTACATGGCTTCAGCGACAAGTTTGTGGCCTTGGCAGGGCAGTGACCCATGACTTTGAATAAGGCAATAGGCCTAGGCCCTACACAGTCAAAGATACTAGTCCTATCTACCAATGAAATGCTTCGTTTAAAAAAGTATCAAAATGGCGCGTTCGATAGAGTTTTGCGACGAGAAACTCTATCTAGCTGCTCGACAGAGTTTTGAAACTCTATCTAACTGCTAGCTATAGTTTAGAAACTGTATCTAACAGTTCGATAGGGTTTTTAAACTCTGTCGAACTGCTAGATAGAGTTTTGGTCATTCGGCGCGCCATATAAAGATATGCATTTGCTAATAGTAGAATAATATAAAATGTAGAGTGGCACAGTGGTAGCGCGTTCGCTTCGTGTCAAGTAAACCCGAGTTCGAACCTGGGTACAGGGGATTTTTTCTCTCACTTTGCACTAGGCCTTGCGGTCTGAACGTGGAGTCTTTCGGATGAGACGATACACCGAGGTCCCGTGTGCCCATGCACTTACCACACATTAAACCCAGTGGCAACGAAAAAGTTGTCATTTGGTCAAAATGTACCCCCCTCCCTTCCTTCCTCATCAGTCACACAAAACTCGCATGCAAAAACAAAACAAAAAACAAATCGGGTGGCGCGCCTCTGGCTGCGACGGGCTCTCCAGGTGGGAGCAACCCGAACTTCACCGAGACACCTCTGTGACTAAAATGCACCTAACCTAAAGGCGTAACTGAAAAACCGCAATGAACCAAGACGTTGAGGTAGGTGTTGAATCTGCTTCTTAGCCCGACTGTTCAAGCGCATTGGATCTTGAAGTCTCTTGAACCGGGTCGAGTTTCTCTAGACGATGGTCGCCGCGCGCATAACTGTTACGCCAAAAGGGGTATAAGAAACACTTTAGAAAACGTTTGCGGAAGAATATTACAAGCTCTTGTCTGATTGGTAAAAAAAAGTGTATTATTTTAACCAAACTTTAATGGACCAATCAACAACAAGAAACTTATTTAACCCCTACTAGTTCTTCTTCTTCTACCAATGATGTCCACCTGCCGTAACCGGCAATATCTGACATATATTGGGGTTCGAAGAAAAATCGCTGCGCGGGGGAAAAAAACAAAAAACAAAACCAACCCAGAGCCTAGATAGATAAGAGAGCATGTAGGGCCATGCGCCCCCAGCTAGTCCGAGAACACCTGGCCCCACACGAAAAAGAATAAATCATAAAACATAAAAAAGACAGAGAAGCCGTGGGAGGAGTGTGGGGGTGAGGGGAGGAGATGGGGGGAGGTGTCGGTGTGAGCTTATACAGACTGCTTCAGCACCCTCGAGATGAAGGAGCTGAGCGTGGGGGACTGGATGATTTCTGGGGTCAGGGAGTTCCAGTCTCGAATGGTTTTGGGGAAGAAGGAATTGTTTCTGTAGTCAGTTCTTGAGGGGATTCTTTGGAATTGTAGGTTGTCGATGGCTTGGAGTCAAAACGGACTATCTTTAGATAGTCCATTGACGTATTATTGAACATATCGTGAAAACTAATACCTTGTTTCAAAAAGAGACTGCAGAAATGTGAAACGCAAAATCTCCATTTTACATTAATTGCAGTCTTTTTTAATACAAGTTCTTAGTTTTTGCAATAACATCAATAATAAGTCAATGGACTATCTAAAGATAGTCCGTTTTGACTCTAAGCCATCGTTGTGGTTGTGTCTTCTGCTGCTGGGGGGTAGAGGTTGAAGGGAGCTGCACCCGATGCAGGCTTGTCCATTCATCATTTTGTAGAATGTGCCAAGTCTGTTTGCACGTCGGCGTTCGGACAGGGTAGACCACTGCAGATGGTGGAGCATTGCGTTGACACTAGTGTTCCTGTGTCTATTCAGGATGTATATTGCCGCTCTGCGCTGCACTTTTTCAAGATCAGTGATCAGCCTGTCGGTGTGAGGGTCCCAAACTGAGCTCGCATATTCCATGACAGGTCTGACCATGGCCTTGTATGCGAGCTCCTTGGTAGCAGTGGAGCACACCTTCAGGTTTCTCCTCAAGAAGCCGAGGGTTCTGTTGGCTTTGGCGCAAGTGGCTGCGATGTGGGCTCCCCAGGAGAGGTCAGTTTGCAGGGTGACCCCCAGATACTTCGCAGAGGACACTCTTTCAAGGGCGTGATCATGGAGACTGTAGCTGTTAGTGGCGTTCAGCGGCTTTCTGCTTCTCGACAAAGGCAGCTGACTGCATTTGGCGGGGTGGAATGCCATGTCTCATTCTTAGTTTTGGATAGTTCGCCGCTTGCTCGGTGTTTGGCAAGATCTTTTCCGCCATGTTGCTCCCTCCCCCGTGATTTCCTTCTGCAGTGCATTTTACATTACACCAACGCATGCACGATAAATGGTTCATACACGCTCCGATTCTCACCGTTTCCATTATTGCTCACTCATGCGGTAAGAGTGAGTATTTTAAGTGCATGAGTCAATCGAAAGCTTCTTCAATCAATACAGGGTGCCAGGTACCTCACTCCAGTGGACTTCAAGACCATTGGAGTAGGCCACTCAGTGGGGGCAACGAGTGATCTTCCAGTACAAATAATCCCCCCGCCTCCTGGAAATTCTATGCCAGCAACTTCCTCTATTCTATCGCTCCTTTGTACTATGATTTTCCTACTCTACGTATAGTAGCAGGAATATAATTATGACAGTCAATGATCAAGAACTTTACTAAGAGTGGATTAATATACATTTCACAGCAAAAGCCACCTTGGCTAAACTTTGGAAACAATGGTTATTCCCCACAAACGACTAGTATGGTCCTGTAGTGATGTGTGCGTCTTAGACAGTCAACCCGGGTGGCAGTATGCAAATTAGGCTAAACAGACAATGGTTTTGGGAGTTTAGTCCAACTTACATACTACTACCCGTGTTGACTGTCTAGGATGCACTCGTGACTTGAGGGCCTGGTCCCTAGCACGGCTTAAGAAAACATCCATAGACACGACACAGTGACGTTTGTTTCTTTTTTATGAAGAGTAGAGGGATTGACTATAGGTTGAAGACGACGACAGATCCTCCAATTTACGAGGACTGCCAATCCGGGGATTAAGCGAAGGATTAATCCTGGACTCGTCTGGAGACAGGATATTGGCCAGGGCTTGAAACCGACAAGGGAGAGCAAGGAACGGTAACGCCAGTAGCGCGACTTTGTATTTCCTGGTAGATTGATCTCCCTTATGAATGTCGCCCCAGACTGTAGGAATTGTTGGTAAAACAGAGGGGGGGGGGGGGGGGGGGGGGGGGGGGGGCAGACAGACAGACATACACGCAGACAGAACACACAGAGTAAACGACAAGACATGATGACACGTACAGAGAGAACCACAGATACAGAGAAAAAGATGAGAGATACCATAGAAGAGTCAGAGAGTTGAGAAGTTTATTATCAAAGGCCATGGCCCTCGAGAAGCTAAAGCGCGTCTCATCAAAGACATAAACCATCCACCATGATTGGTTCCAGGTTACATTATGTATAACGTGTAAAGAAGCTCTACAGAGAGCCGGACATCAGAGAAGAAGCCCCCCTCAATTAAACATTTCTGCCCTGAACTCCTTACACTCTTAAGGGAGCCATGCCACACCCAGGTCATGACTCTAGGTGACCCTATGTTGTCACTATTGTTGTCCCTGACCGGATTCGAGTCCACACCCTGTGGATCTGTTATCCACCCATGTACTAACAAGGCTTTGCCCTAATGATAATTATTATCAGTCGTGTTAAATGAACACCGCATCATGTCCATTGGGTGCTTCATAACTTCTTTTATTTTAAGCTATAGACAGACAAAGGCAAAACGTTAACATCGTCATATAAATGACTTTCGACAATTATATACAGCTGAAAAATGTTAATACGTGGTAAGATTTAACGTGGTGACAGCCCTGACATGGCCTTTGTTGTCGAAGGGGCTATAATTTTAATCTTAATCTTAATCTTAATCTGCTGAAAAATTGATGGGGATATTGACTATGAAAGATCTCCATGGGTTCAATCACCAAACTAAAAGTGCTATTCCATATGAACACAACAGTACATTCTTCCTTGATCATAACATCGAAGACAGAAATCAATGTCCAAATGCCACGTGACTGCCATAGAAGATGGACAGCAATGGACGTCGACAAATCACAACAGTCACAATACAGTTGATAGCATCTCGACGAATGAGAACATTGTACTTGGGAGTATATTATCAGTATTTTGTTAATAAAATATTAAATAGTGTGAAAAAAACGAGTGGATCAGTAGGAAAAAGTACTTGTATTAATGACATGGTTTTACCCCTTTCATGTACATAGAACTTTAATAATTTATTAAAGGGAAACTCTCTCTCTCTCTCTCTCTCTCTCTCTCTCTCTCTCTCTCTCTCTCTCTCTCTCTCTCTCTCTCTCTCTCTCTCTCTCTCTCTCTCTCTCTCTCTCTCTCTCTCTCTCTCTCTCTCTCTCTCTCTCTCTCTCTCTCTCTCTCTCTCTCTCTCTCTCTCTCTCTCTCTCTCTCTCTCTCTCTCTCTCCGTTTAAAAAGTGTGTGTGTGTGTATGTGTGTGTATGTGTGTGTGCGTGTATATGTGTGTGCGTGTATGTGTGTGTGTATGTGTGTGTCTGCGTGCGTGTGTGAGTGCGCGTGTGTGTGTGTGTGCGCGCGCGCGCGTGCATGTGCACGCGCGCTTGTGATGTTCGTAAGCGCGACCAGGATTGCATGTAAGTGTGTGTACGTGCAAGTGTGCGCTTAAGGTCAAACCATTCGTTTTGATATTCCTAAACGCCTATTTTCATATCATGGAAATTATGACCCCCAAACCAAAACAACATCCACATTCTGACAAGAAACAAAATCCTGTCTCTTCTGATTAAAGCAGCTCCCTATTTTTGTCCAATCTAATATCTCTGTATCCGGGCAATAACGACAGAGTTCCTTTTAGGCCACAACGTGCGAAAAACTTCATTCTTGTCAAAACGAATCAGAATGATTGCCGCCAAATAAGCAGACCTTTAAAAAACAAGCGGCAAAGCCTTCAAGGCTCACTCGAACAGGAACATGTGGGACAACAACAAACAAAAATTGAGGGGGGTGTCTAACGTACAAGATTGCCAATACATTCTTAAAGTACAAATAAAACTATCGTTAATGGATACAACAAACAAACAAACAAAATTGCCCGTGCCGAGAATCGGATCCAGAACCATTGGCATGACAGACAGACAGACACGCTACCAATGACCTATCGAGGCTTTCAGTGTTCATGAGTTTCTTAACTCATGTTGCCTGTTGAATACTCTCTAACCCACTAATCTAAAATGTTATCTGTTTGTTATCTGTTTACAGTGTTGTTTTAAGTATTTAATTATTCAAATCATTATTGCTTGAAAGCTTGCATAGACATCTATATGCGTACAAAGTTTGAAAAATATACACCTTCTATTTTCCGAGAAAATGCCAACGTTAAAGTTTGGAGATTAGACCACGGACCCAACACACACACACACACACACACACACACACACACACACACACACACACACACACACACACACACACACACACACACACACACACACACACTCACACACACACACACACACTCACACACACACACACACGCACATAGACACACAACCGAACAACTATCATACTGTAATGACTCACTTGAGTGAGCCAAACAAGGAAGAACCAGGGCAGTTTCTTTTCAAGGATTATTTTCATGTTTGCACTGACTCTCTAATTTCGGAAAGATAATTTGTTGCGTGTTTTATAAGGAGCCAATGATGATATGAAGACTACTATTACACAAATGAACTGTTTGTTGTTTTGTTGTTGTTTGTTGTGTTTTGTTATGATATTTTGTGTGTGCTTGCTTAGCAATATCCGATTACAATGCACGTGATTCGCACATGTCTGTGAGTCCGTGTGCGTCAGTGTTGTCCTTTTTGCAGCTGTGTATTGATTAGCTTTCTTCGTTTATGATTTATACAAACCCCAACCCTTTCTTGTTTTTAATTTCCCTCATTTGCAACACACACATTATTTGCAGCCATCTTTCTGTGTTCTCATTCCTCCTGCTACAGTATTGGAAATCTTCTTCTGCTTTCCCAAGCCATATGGCCATAACGGATAAGGTAGATATGAGTCCGATTTTCAGTCTTCAATGGTCTCCCCACCGCATTCAGCCGACACATTCCGATTTCGGAAGAGCTCAAATGAAAACATAATAAGGAATCTTTTTTTTAATGCAGGAGAATGGGCCAATAAATTAGAACAATAGAAGATGGTAGTAAGAAGAGGAAAAGGCAGAGTCAAAGAGAGTGGTAGGTTAGAGGAAGTTGCTAGCACAGAACTTCCTGAAGGTGGGGGATGGGGGCACTATTTGTACTGAACGATTCCCCTGTATTCCCACGGGGGAGTCTTGGAAAGGACATCAAGATGTTCTAGGTCCTAGTATTCCACATGGGAATGTCGTGCAATAAATTAAACAGTACTGATACAGTGCAAAGTTCCATCTAGATAATAAGTCATTTGGTATTTTCGTATTATTTGGTATATCTAGTCACAGAGACTTATCTCTGTGCAATTCGGGCTGCTCTCCCCGAATGAGGGTGAGGAGGGGTTGTGGGCACGCTTGGAAAACCTAGATATCAATGTGGTCATACCAGGCAGCGGGATTTCTCCCTGCTCTTACTGACTTTCAACTGTCGTGGGATTTGTACGTGCGTAAAGCGCACGGGTCAGACTAGCTTTAAATCCCAATCCGAAGGACTCGACGAGCAGTTCGATTTTCTTGTCAAACTAGAAAGAAAAGGCGAGGCCGGGATTCGAGCCCGAGTCACTCACGCTGCAGTCACGCATTACATTTGGCAGGCGAACGTCTTACCCACTCTGTGACCTTTCTCTCTTACTATAAGTTACTATTCACTTAGAAGCCATCACGACGTGTGAGCTAGAGAAATAGTTCGGAACTAAAACAGATCACGTTACTAGCATAGTATTACTGAATAACAGGTAATAATGATATTAAAAGGGATGTTCAGTAGTT
Organism: Phymorhynchus buccinoides; assembly: GCA_017654935.2. Taxonomy (NCBI): domain Eukaryota; kingdom Metazoa; phylum Mollusca; class Gastropoda; order Neogastropoda; family Raphitomidae; genus Phymorhynchus; species Phymorhynchus buccinoides. The sequence goes on from CM065693.1 coordinate 6,327,447, forward strand.
AGTAAAGCGCGCGCATGCACAATAATATGCATGCATGACCATATAAACACATACGCACAGAGAGAGAGAGAGAGAGAGAGAGAGAGAGAGAGAGAGAGAGAGAGAGAGAGAGAGAGAGAGAGAGAGAGAGAGAGAGAGAGAGAGAGAGAGAGATTGCCTGACAGCATGGTTTTTTGTTTACTCTTGAGAGAGAGAGAGAGACAGAGAGAGAAGAGAGAGAGAGAGAGAGAGAGAGAGAGAGAGAGAGAGAGAGAGAGAGAGAGAGAGAGAGAGAGAGAGAGAGAGAGAGAGAGAGAGAGAGAGAGAGAGAGAGAGAGAGAGAGAGAGAGAGAGAGAGAGAGAGAGAGAGAGAGAGAGAGAGAGAGAGAGAGAGAGAGAGAGAGAGAGATGGACACAACTGAGATGGGGAAACAAAGGTAACTTTACAATAACAAAGATAAACAACAACAACTGGCGAAGCAAATGTTATGTTTTCAAAAGCATTTCAACATATTGATCGTGTTCAAGAATGTCATAATAACGAGGTAGTTCCCGCTTCCTCCCCCCCCCCACCCCACCCCCTAACCCCACTTGCTTTTCAATAACGGTTTGGGTGTTAAGACACCTATAGTCCCTGAGGTGTGTAGATAGAAGAAGCAGAATAATATGGCCCCCTTCCGAGAGAGAGAGAGAGAGAGAGAGAGAGAGAGAGAGAGAGAGAGAGAGAGAGAGAGAGAGAGAGAGAGAGAGAGAGAGAGAGAGAGAGAGAGAAAATACGAATACGAATGTTTAATGAGGGTAAACGGATAAGCTCAAGCTTCTTTACACCATGCCCTCGAGGGGAAAAAGAAAAGCCAAATATCAAGAAAAGGAAAACAAAAAGAAAGCATACAAGGGCGTCGCCGAGCGGCAGACATGTCCGTCACCAGCAATGCCACGCACTTGCGACACCCCGTAGAGTGTCACATCCTGACACAAAATTGGAAGGGATTCTGTCTTCTAGTTCACGAGATACAGCTTGAAGAAGAAACATATAGCGCAAAGAAGGAAATTTCGGTTTTCAAGGTCACACTTCAAGGTCAAGGTCAGCATGGTGATAATTTATGCTCGGATGTTTTCTTCTCTAGGGTATACAGTACCACACACAATCTGAAGCGCTTCTGTCAAGTATCAATGTGGAAAATATGGCTTAAAACCCAATGTGTAGACCCTTACCACTTTCAAGGCCTACGGATCGCCCGGACCGGGACCTTGACCTTAATCGGTATGCCACCATCAGAACGGGCATAAGCCAAAGTACCTTCATGCCAAATTGGAAGACTCTAACACTAACGGTGTGGGAGTTATGGCCCCTGAAAGATTTTCGGTTTTCAAGGTCGTACGCCAAGGTCAAGGTCACGACGGCAATATGGTTTGCGCGGATGCCTTTCTCTCATGGTGACACACCAGCACACACAATTTGACATGATTCTGTCAACCCGTTCGAAAGATATCCTTGGGACAGACAGAATGAGAAAAAAATGACCCTCCGATTTTCAGGCTCCAGCGATCTTTTTGACCTTGACCTTGACCTTGATCGGTATGCCATCATCAGAACGGGCATAAGCCAAAGCCCCTTCATACCAAGTTTCAACATCCTATGTTGATCGGTGCCCGAGATATGGCTAAAAATAGATTTTCGGTTTTCAAGGTCAAGGTCACGACGGCAAAATGGTTTGCGCCGATCTCTGCTTATTAAGGAGGCACACCTTCACACAAAATTTGACGCGATTCGGTCAAGCGGTTCGGGAGATATCCTTGGGACAGACAGAAAAAAAAATATTAAAAAAATACAAACCAGCCCATCGCAATAGTCCGTCTTGGTGACGGACTAAAAATGCATACAAAGAATAGAAAATAACAACAGGCATGTTCACAGTAAATTGAAGAACATGGGAACAAATTCCAGCTCCAATGAACAGCTCGTTCACGTGCTCGCACACACACAAAAACATACAGTAGTATGCCCTATAAATATACCAAAACATGCATACAGAGTGCGAGAGAGAGAGAGAGAGAGAGAGAGAGAGAGAGAGAGAGAGAGAGAGAGAGAGAGAGAGAGAGAGAGAGAGAGAGAGAGAGAGAGAGAGAGAGAGAGAGAGAGAGAGAGAGAGAGAGAGACAGAGACAGACAGAGAGCGAGAGAAGCAGACTGAAACATACAGAAACAGACATGAAGAGACAGGGAGAGAGATAAAGAGAGGGACATAGAGACAGTCGTTCAGTCAGACACACAGACATATAAAGAAAGACAGACACAAAACAGAGAGAGAGACAGAGAGACAGAGACACACAGAGAGAGAGAGAGACAGAGACACACACAGAGAGAGAGAGAGAGAGAGAGAGAGAGAGAGAGAGAGAGAGAGAGAGAGAGAGAGAGAGAGAGAGAGAGAGAGAGAGAGGGACATAGAGACAGTCGTTCAGTCAGACACACAGACATATAAAGAGAGACAGACACAAAACAGAGAGAGAGACAGAGAGAGAGAGAGAGAGAGACACAGAGAGAGAGAGACAGAGACACACAGAGAGACAGAGAGAGAGAGAGAGAGAGAGAGAGAGAGAGAGAGAGAGAGAGAGAGAGAGAGAGAGAGAGAGAGAGAGAGAGAGAGAGAGAGAGAGAGAGAGAAAGAGGTAGTAATTTGGGGGATGGGAGGGAGGAAGGAGGGAGCAGAAGGATACGAATTGTAAAGTAAATACAAGAAGCTAAAAATAAATAAATTCACACACACACACACGCACGCACGCACGCGCGCGCACACGCACGCGCACACGCACACACACACATTCAAATCCTGCCAATACCAAGGGAGTTAAGCCAACATTGTTTTAATGTCGAGTGTTGTGGAAGAAATGGAAAACCTAAGGAAACCCCACCACGGTAACCCCCCATACCATCCCCATTCCCACCCCACCCTCTTTTGTTCCATTTTACTCCTTTTATTCCTTTATTTCTCCTTATGAATATTGTTACTGGATCTCTTTCTTTCTGTGTCTCTATTTTTATCTGTCTGTCTGTCTGTCTGTCTCTCTCTCTCTCTTTTCTTTCTTTCTATCTCTAGTTCTGTCTGTCTCTCTCTTTATTTCTCTCTGTCTCTCTCTCTCTCTCTCTCTCTCTCTCTCTCTCTCTCTCTCTCTCTCTCTCTCTCTCTCTCTCTCTCTCTCTCTCCTTTCTCTCTCTCTCTAGTTCTGTCTGTCTCTCTCTTTATCTCTCTCTCATTTTTACTTTTTCTCTCTTTCTCTCTCTAGTTCTGTCTGTCTCTTTGTCTCTCTCTCTCTCTCTCTCTCTCTCTCTCTCTCTCTCTCTCTCTCTCTCTCTCTCTCTCTCTCTCTCTCATTTTTACTTTTTTCTCTCTCTCTCTCTCTCTCTTTCTCTCTCTAGTTCTGTCTCTCTCTCTCTTTATCTCTCTCTCATTTTTACTTTATATTTTTCAGAGTGCCTGGTATTAAAGAAAAGCAGCCTTCTATTACCCTCTACAAATAACAATTCGTTCGTTCGTTCGTTCTCCCTATCTCCCTCTCTTTCCGAATAAAAGAATAGTTTCAACCTAAATTCCCATACTTCTAATCTCTCTCTCTCTCTCTCTCTCTCTCTCTCTCTCTCTCTCTCTCTCTCTCTCTCTCTCTCTCTCTCTCTCTCTCTCTCTCTCTCTCTCTCAAAAATAAATATGAAAGCGTTGCCAGGTTACTAATTGCATTATGTCATTAGCTTTTTCTCTGTTCTGTATTTTACTGTCTCGTTCTTCTCTCTCTCTCTCTCTCTCTCTCTCTCTCTCTCTCTCTCTCTCTCTCTCTCTCTCTCTCTCTCTCTCTCTCTCTCTCTCTCTCTCTCTCTCTCTCTCTCTCTCTCTCTCTCTCTTTTTTATCATTTGTGCGCATGCATGCGTGTGCTTACGTGTAAACTCTAATTACTTTCATCCATTTATAATGTTATTCCCCTGAGGTATCATCAGCCGTGGCTCTTTAATAAACACAATATTCAACGGCATGTGTATTCATATCATACTTGAACACTGTGTCGTCTTTTCGCTTGTAGCAGCAGCTGTACACACAAGATCCCGGCAGTGGGTGGATGCCTCGTGCCTCCAGTCGGGGAGCTGGATGATCCTGCCCTCCACGAGCCTCTCCCCGCGAGGATACCGGGGGTATTTTGCATAAATAGTTCCCCCTCCTTCTGAAAGTTCTGAGCTTGTAACTTCCTCTAACCTGTCACTCTGTTTGACTCTGCATTTTCCCTTTGCTTTCTGTCATGTACTACATTTCTGACTTATTGGCCCATTCTCCTGCCTCATCTTCAAAACATCTTCAAAATTTGAGCTCCTCCGAAATCGGAATGTCGGCTGAATGCAGCAGGGAGACCAGTGAAAACTGAAAACCGGGCACATACGTACCTTACCACCTGTGGTCAAATGTCCTGGGAACACAAATGTAGAAGAAGTACACACATGATAGCGAATGGAGCTTAAAAACAACATCAATATATAACGATACATTTTTTCAGGATCAAAGCAAAAACCATGAGAGCCATTTCAATATTGTAAAGTAAACCTTATGATCCCTATCTAAAAAATAAATATGAAAGCGTTGCCAGGTTACTACTAATTGCATTATGTCATTAGTTTTTCTCTTTTCTTTGTTTTACTGCCTCGTTCTTTGGATACTGTATGAACAGC
>CM065693.1:6347133-6352133 GCA_017654935.2 Phymorhynchus buccinoides
AGAAAGAAGAGAGGGAAGAAGAAGAAGAAGAGAAGAAGAAGAAGAAGAAGAAGAAGAAGAAGAAGAAGAAGAAGAAGAAGAAGAAAGACGAGAAAAAGAAGAAGAAGAAAGAAGAAGAAGAAGAAGAAGAGAAGAAGGAAGAAGAACAAGAAGAAGAAGAAGAAGCGCTTAGAGCTTAAAGGTGAAGCGCTATATAAATTTTCTTAAAATAATAATAAGAAGCGGAAGACTTAAGACAATCGCTAAGAAATTTCCTAAAAAAGAAAGAAGAAGACGAAGAAGAAAGAAGAAAAAAGAAAGAAGAAGAAGAAGAAGAAGAAGAAGAAAGAAAAAGAAAGAAAAGAAGAAGAAGAAGAAAGAAGAAGAAGAAGAAGAAGAAGAAGAAGAAGAAGAAGAAGACGACGACGAAAAAGAAGAAGAAGCGTTTAGAGCTTAAAGGTGAAGCGCTATATAAATTTTCTTAAATAATAATAAGAAGAAGACGAAGAAGAAGGAGAAAGAAAAAGAAAGAAAGAAGAAGAAGAAGAAGAAGAAGAAGAAGAAGAAGAAGAAGAAGAAGAAGAAGAAGAAGAAGAAGAAGAAGAATAAGAAGAAGAAGAGAAGAAGAAAACATAGGAACAGCGCATCGCACACAATCTTTGTTTAGTAAACCAAGCAGCATAACACTTCACATAAAGCGGAGAACACTTCCACCAGAGTTCCATATATCAAAACTGCAATCGATGCTAACGTTATCGTTACAACAACAGATAATGAGCACCAACAGCGAATCTGAAGAGAAACCTAGTAAAAGAAAAGAAGAAAGGAAGGAAAAGTAGAGATAGTACAGGAGAAAGAAGGATCAGAAAAAGATGCGATTGAAGTGATAGAATACAAGGCAGAACTGAATGAACAAAGCGAAAAGAACCAAATTAATCATGACTAAAAACAAGCAGAAAGTCGGGATGAGTGCGATGTATCAACGTCTCTATGTGTCCCTGTCTCTATGTGTCCCCGTATCTATATCCAGTTGGCTATCTATGTGTCCATGTCCTATCATGTCCCCCGTATCTATATCCACGTGTCTCTATGTGTCCGTGTCTATATCATGTCCCCGTCTCTATATGTAACGCGGTCTCTATGTGTCCCTGTCTCTATCATGTCCCCGTCTCTATAATGTATGCGTCTCTATGTGTCCCTGTCTCTATATGTACGCGTCTCTATGTGTCCCTGTCTATATTATGTCCCCGTCTCTATGTATCTCTGTCTCTATATGTCCCTGTCTCTACGTGTCCTCACAGATTTAGGGTAAGGGTTAAGGGTTCAGGATAAGGTTAGGTTTTATGAGAGTTAGGGATAGGGTTAGGGTTAGAATAAACAAAGAGACGGAGAGATATAGGACGGGATACATAGAGACGGGGACACATAAGAGACGGGGACACATAGAGGCGGGGGACACAGAGAGGGCCGGTGGACACATAAAGGCAGGGGGACACATAGAGACGGGGACACATAGAGGCCCCACAGGCGACATAAACAGAGAAATGGGGACACATATGAGACGGGGACACATAGAGATCGGGACTGGACACATAGAGACGTGGACACATAGAGACGTAGAGACGCACATAGAGACGTGGACATAATAGAGACGGGGACACATAGAGACGGGACACATAGAGGCGGGGACACATGACAATAGAGACGGCGGCGACACATAGAGGCACGGGGACACATAGAGAGACGGGGACACATAGAGACGAAAGGGACATACAGAGATGGGGACGATCAAATAGAGACGGGGACACATAGAGACGTGGACACATAGAGACGCAAGGACACATAGAGACATGGTACACAATAGAGAAGTGGACACATAGAGAAAGGGACACATAGAGAACGTGGACACATAGAGACGTATGTTGGCACATATAGAGAAACGGGTGACACATTAGAGGTCGCGAGGAACATCACAGAGATGGGGGACACACATAGAGACGGGAACACAGTATAGAGACGGTGAGCCATACAGAGGACAGGGACGCACAGAGACGACACATGGACGGGGACCACAGGCTGGAGACGAAATCTAGAGAGAGACACACACATAGAGACTGGGGTCCAATGCCACGTAGCCGGAACCACAAGGTCCAATGCACTACACAAGCCACTATTGATTGAATGCAGAGCAAAGACATGTATGTCTATATGTTTCTCTCTGTCTCTGTCACTGTCAGTTTGTCTGTCTGAATTTTCTCTCTCTATCTCTGTCTCTCTCTCTCTCTCTCTCTCTCTCCTCTCTCTCTCTCATTCTCTCTCTCTCTCTTTCTCTCGTTCTCTCTCTCTCTCTCTTCTCTTTCTTTCGTTCTTTCTCTCTCTCTCTCTCTCTCTCCTCTCTCTCTCTACTCTCTCTCTCTCTTCATCTCTACTTCTCTCTCTCTCCTCTCTCTCTCTCTCTCATTTTGTGTTTGTGTGTAAGTGCACGCGCGCGTCGGTGTGTGTATGTCTGTATGATGTGCATGCGTAGGTGTGTGTGGGTGATGAGGTGAGTGCCGTGTATGGTGTGTGTGTGTGTGGTGTGTGTGTGTGTGTGTGTGTGTGTGTGTGTGGTGTGTGTGTGTGTGTGTGTTGTGTGTGAGTGTGTGTGGTGCGTGCACAAGAGTGTGTCTAAATGTGTGTAAATGTGTATTTATGAAATGTATGCATGTGTGTTTAAGAGGCGCGCCCGCGCACAAACGCGCGTGTGTGCGTTGTGTGCGTGCGTGCGTGCGTGTGTGGTGCGTGTGTGTGTGTGTGTGTGTGTGTGGTGTGTGTGTGTGTGTGTGTGTGTGTGTGTGTGTATGGTGTGTGTGTAGGTGTTGAGTGTGTGTGCTTGTGTGTGCGTGTGCGTGTGTGTGTGTGTGTGTGTGTGTGGTGTGTGTGTGTGTGGTGTGTGTCTGTATATGTGTGTCAATGTTTTGCACAACGACGAGACTCTTTATAACCAAAAAAAGAGGAAGAAAAATCACAAAAGAAAAAGACAACGCTTATAGATTAGCTTCAAAACAACAATATTCTTTTCTGACCCAATCCCACTGACCCCCATCCTCCCATCAACCTCATCCCCCTGTCCCTCACCCACACCCCCCCCCCCCCCCCCCCCCCCCCCCCCCCCCCCCCCTCACTCCCCCCCCCCCCCCCCCCCCGCCCCCCCCCCCCCCCCCCCATCTCGCTACCCCCCCCCCCCCCCCCCTCTCTTCCCTCCAAACATACACCTATTTTGCTAGGAAGCAATTACTGTACAACCTTTTTTTTCCATTAGTAATTGTAACCAATAAACTGGAAATTTTTAAAAAGCCAGACGTAGTTTGAAACTGTTTCATAATCAAAACGCATTTTGTCTTTTTTGAATTCTATCGCAAAGAAACATACGAAAGAAAACACAAACCGGAGGTGGAGAGAGAGGGGGGGGGGAGAGGAGAGAGAGAGAGAGAGCAGAGAGAGAGAGAGAGAGGAGAGAGAGAGACGAGAGAGGAGAGAGAGAGAGGAGAGAGAGGGAGAGAGAGAGCGTGAGAGAGTGAGAGAGACGGAAGGAGAGAGAGAGAAATGGACCAGAGAAATGAGAGAGAGAGAGAGAGAGAGAGAAGAGAGGAGGAGAAGAGAGAGAGGGGAGGACGGATGGAGAGAGAGAGCGGCGAGGGGAGAGAGAGACGAGATGAAGAAAGATGAGAACAGACAGACTGACAGACAGACAGACAACAGACAGAGCGAAGTCATCAGAAGAGAGACAACAGAACAAGAACAAGAACAAGAACAGAAAGACGAAGAAGACCAAGAAACAGAGAACAGAGAATAAAAAGCAGACACAAGAAGACAAGAGAGAAGACAAGAGAAAGAAGAGAAGAAGGGAGAACAGAGAAAAAGAAAAGAACAAGAAGGACGATAACGAATGGACAGCAAATAAATTACGATTCCTTTTTTCTGTTGTGGTAAAATTGTACAAAAAAGAAAAGAAAAGAAATACAAATGAAGAAGAGACAGACAGGAAGGTTAGCGATAAAATTAAGACAAAAGGGAGGGGAAGACTCAAGAGGGAGAAAGAGAATGTTTAAAGGAATGAATGAATCGACTGAGAAAAATGAGTCACGAGCAAAGAGAGAGAGGAGAAATGAAATAGGAGGAGAGAAAACAAAATTGAAAGAAGGAAGAAATGCTGCCTGGGATGTGAGGTGTGTACACAGATGTGTAGAATGTGTGTTGTGTGAAGAAGTGTGTGAAAGTGTGACGACATACGTGTGTTTGTGTGTGTGAGCAGGCGTGGGTGCGTGAAAAGATGGCGTGCGTGCGCGTGCGTAGTAATTTTTTTGTGTGTTCAGTGTGTCCAAAACTCGTTTGTGTAGAGAGAACCGAGATGATAAAGAAAGACTCCTCTCACCAGAGAGAGATCTGTTAAAGGATCAGAGAGAGATTGAACATTTAGAAGAGAGAAAGGTCACAGAGAGAGAGAGCTGGGAGAGGGAGGAGTAAGAGGATCATGCGAAAAAGAGAGAGAGAGAGATTAGAGAGCAGAGAGAGAAACCGTTGAACAGAAAGACGAAAGAGAGACACAAGACTAGGAGGAGATTGAAAGCGACTCAGAGACGATCTGTCTGGATGGAGGAGGTGGTGGGGGAGGAAGAGGAGGAGGAGGAGAGGGAGAAGACATCCTCAGAGATCAGAGGAAACTGGATCCCTAGAGAAGAGAGAGACGCAGAGAGAGGATCAGAGAGGACGAGAGAGAGAGAGAGAGAGAGATGATGGGAAGGGAGAGAGAGACGAAGAGACGAGAGGCGCGGAGAGACGGGGTGACGAAGGAGATATGGGAGAGAAGGGGGAGTGATGATCCTATTTTAGAGACTAGAGATCAGAGAGGCGGGAGGGATCGGTTTTGTGTGTGAGTGGATGTGAGAGTGGAGGATGTGGGACATGAGGAAATTGGAGAGGAGAGAATGACGGTAGAGAGACCCGTACGAGATGACGTCTGAGAGAGGAGAGAGAGGGAT
>CM065693.1:6357133-6364633 GCA_017654935.2 Phymorhynchus buccinoides
TCGCTTAATGTTTTGCATGCGCTGTTGTGCTTTGCTGTGGCTTTTCTTTACCTTTTCGTAAACTTTTCTACTCCCTTACATTTATTTTCTTCTTTTGATTTCTAGCTTATTTAGAATGTCGTTTTAATGAAATTGCTTGTATCTGTTTTGTGTTCTGTTATATTTTCACTATGCCATTGTCTAAAGTCTATGAGATCATACTTTCAGTGACCTCAAGGTATCATAATACAAAGTCTGATTTTTTAAAATGTTCGTTTGTTTTCCATTTTCTTTCATTTTTCAAGTAATACCTTTTTTTGTAAGTACACATGTGCAAGATTGCGATCTACTTCAGGACTTAAGTGTTAGTATAGGTTAGGCTAAGTATCTGCTTTTTTTCAATGGATATTTTAGCACCACTCTCAATCTATCTCAGAATTCGGGTTTCTCCTGATATTGCAGTACTCCAGGATCGACCCACTATCTGGAGGAATTTTTAAAAAATGTACATGTACCAGGCCAGAAGACGTTAAACTCATTTTCTTCTGCTCAGTGCTTCCGCCTTTACTTGAGAACCGTACTGATATACACATTTGTACACACCCCATTGACATTTCGATGTTGTTAAGAAGTGTGGGTTTTTTCCCAGTGGCTAGAGGTACGTCATTCTTGCAACACTCAGACCATGTTCAGGGATAGTAACTCTTCCTAGTCGAATTTTTCGTCAACAAAATGCATTTTCTTATTTCCTATATTTTGCGCATCTCGGTAAGGAATAGGGTTAGGGATAGGGTTAGAAACATGTCCGAGTTAATGATATTAGTTTTTGAAGACATTTGCGCACCATTTATGGGTCCCGTGATTGAGCGCCGTATCCGTTGGGGAATTTGAGATACGGGCACCTACCCGAAGCCTCTGCCTTTTTTTATGTTACGGGGTAGAGGGTTGGGAGGGGGAGGGGCGGGAGATAAGAAGGGATGGTGAAGTAATAGGGAAGTAGCCACCCACACCCAGTCTGTGCATGTTTTAATTTAACAATTAGAAAGGGCGCCATGCTTGACATGAAATCAAGAAAAAAAATCAAACAGAGAGAAAGGAACGAAAGTGAAAAAGGAGTGGAAAATGGAAGAAACAACGAATGGGAGGAAGAGAGAGAGAAAAGGAGAGAGAGAGAGAGAGAGAGAGAAGAGAGAGAGAGAGAGAGAGAGAGAGAGAGAGAGAGAGAGAGAGAGAGAGAGAGAGAGAGAGAGAGAGAGAGAGAGAGAGAGAGAGAGAGAGAGATAGAGAGAGAGAGAGAGAGAGAGAGAGAGAGATAGAGAGAGAGAGAGAGAGAGAAAAAAACGAAATTTCGTTTAATCAGGGTTTTTGAGATAAACATACAATGTGGTTTTTTACACTCAGTCCTGAGGCTAAACAATGTAAGATAGAGAGGTGAGAAAGAGAGAGAGAGAGAGAGAGAGAGAGAGAGATAGAGAGATAGAGACAGAGAGAGAGAGAGGAGAGAGATACAGAACGATAAATACATAAATACATAGAGGGGGATGGGGGGGGGGGGGAGAAAGAGAGACAGGCAGATAGCGATATTGACAGACAGGTTCAGATAGAGAGACGGCAGTGGGGGAGGGGGCAGGGGAGAGACAGACAGATTGACAAATCAAGAGATAGACAGACACACAGACAGACAGATGCAGAGAGAACAGACACACACGGACAAGACACACAAACGGCCAGTTTCAGACAGACAAAAATGTAATGATACATACACATAATTATATGCACAGTCAGCCACATTCTTAGGGAATCAGCGGAAAGGAAAAGAAGAAAGGAGGAGTAAAGTAGACACAGAAGAAAATGTATGGACAAAGAATGTATTCCTATTTATTAATTAAACAACTAACAAGCACGTAGTACCAGCACTATCCAAAACAAACTTTTAAAGGTGGACCCTGACGAATGAGTTTTTGCAAGAAACTCGTCGAGATCACCAGAAAGACAGCCTTTTCGAGGATCGGAACACTCTTTGCTCTGGTTTCCTAGAAATTAAACCGTCAAGACGGCGATTCCTCTTTGGCGGAGATGCCGGAGAGAGTAGCCATTTTGGTTGGGGTGGGTGGAGGACACTCATTGTGGTTGAAGCGTTTTCTTTTTTTTGGTAGAGCAGTAAAAAAAAAGGAGCTATTGCCTTTGTTGTGAGCGAAACTCCTCTAGATAAATTGCATAAAATAAAAATTAAAATAAAAAGGCTTGTATTGCGAAAATTTCGTGCAAACGATTTGGCAGCCATTAGAAAAGAGACGGCACACGCCTTCTCTTTGGGTGAAAGAATTTGACTTCCAGCACCTCCGTCAAGGAGGAATCGCCGATTTGACGGTTTGATTTCTAGGAAACCAGAGCAAAGTGAGAGTTGCAATTTCTGTAAAGGGTGTTTTCCTGGTGATCTCGATGTGTTTCTTACAAAACTCATCCGTCAGGGTACCCCTTTAAAGACCCCGCACGTCGCGTGTCAAAATCACGGTTTTTCACGTATTTTCCCTCTTATAGCTAGTAATAAATCTTACTAAATCTTCCTAGCATAAGAGGGAATATGACACGTGACGTGGGGGGTCTTTAAGGCCTTGTCCGACGATGCTTCCTCTCGCGTGCACCTGGTGGCTCTGTCACGCTGTGAGAATGGGTGGACGACTGATTGCATCGTGGGACTTTGCCTTTAATACTGAAGACTGAAAGGACAAACAACAACACGATACGTCACAGATAGAGAGCGGACTCACCTGGCAATGCGGCCTGCAGAATCAACGTGGTCAGAAGAAACGTCCTCTCCATAGCGTTAGCTAACGTGACGAACGAACACACCAAAGTGCACAAACTTGTTCCTTTTCCGAGTCCTTCTCGGTTCTTCGCTCAGTCACTCGGTCAAACCACTCCGCCTCTAACTTCAAGAACAGACCGAAGTAAATGAGAAACGGTGGAACCGTCGAATTATTCAGTCATCGATTCGGAACACAACTGCCAAGTTTGTAGAATCGCAGCGCATTCAGTTGCGAAGTTTCTAAGATTTTGGTTGTTGTTATTTTGTTCTTTCTTTCGAACCAACGTGTTAAACTGTACAGCATTGGAGACCGTCAAAGTGGATTTATTTTACGCCACGAGTTTATGAGAACTGGAATAGAAAAACACAAAAGCTGTAGGTTTGGTGATAGTCCTTTAATGAAGATGTCATAATAACTGGAATAACGGGGATGTTGGCGATAAAGGGTTTTCAGCTTTTGCAAAAGTGAGTTCGTAGAGTAAGTCTGGTGATGTGGAATTAGTCAAAGGATTTGTTTCTGCCTTTCCCCCCGCTACTTGTATCTCCTTTCTCTTCACGAAGGTTCCAGATAGATTTCCTAACTAGAGTCTGAAGAGGAGGAAAATCAATGCATGAGTTGGTGGGTAGGAATCTGTTACTAAATGCTCCCAAGTGTATCGTTGAGCGATCTAGTCCGTACTGACCTCACCAGAGCTGGTGTCTTTTCTCAGGGATCGGTTTTCACAAAGTCAAACGTCGCTTGGTTGGAAACTGTCTGGTGGAGTTCGTGCGAAGGCTTACTTTGAGTGGTCTGACGTGCTGTCTTGCGCAACAACCATCAATGATGGGTGTCAGTTCTTCCGTCAGTCGAAACGAGTGCCTGTAGCCTAGTTTGATGCCACCGTGACCCTACTTTTAGAGTTTCGTTTGTCTGAACTTTACTTCACCTCAACTGTGATAAGTTATGTCCTGGAAATGTCCAAGAGCGATGGAGGAATGAGAATTATCCAATGGTTTCAATCCAATCTTCAGTTTTGCTATTCATAAAGTGAAGTCTGCACACATGTAAACACACGTACGCACACTCACACACACACACGCACGCACACACGCACGCACACGTACGCACGCATGCACGCACAGAGTGAGAGAGAGGAAGAGAGAGAGAGAGAGAGAGAGAGAGAGAGAGAGAGAGAGAGAGAGAGAGAGAGAGAGAGAGAGAGAGAGAGAGAGAGAGAGAGAGAGAGGATGGTTGAATGGTCTACCACTGTAAAAGACTTTACTAACAATAAAAAGTTTTTTATATTGACTACTCTAACCACACTTCACAAACAAGACAAAAAGTAAAAACAACGTCGGACACACTAACCACAATAATGTGTTTTTCAATAACATTTTTATTATTCATACGAAACAAAACAATGCGGAGATAACAGACCTCTTGCTTTGCTCATTAATTTTGGTTGTTTTATATTCAACTTGTTTTCAAATAGGAAAACATACAAAAACAACATAAGAACACACAACGACAAAATAAAACAGAGAACAGTCAAAAGAATAAAAGCGTAATACAAGCATTCGACACTATTTATATAAATGTACGTATAAAGGCATTAACACGCGTCAGTCTTTTTATTGTTGTTTGTTTAAATAAACTGTTGATTTATTTAACGACCCATGTTTTAATAAACTTGCAGCTATAGTGTAGCCTCCCTTACAAGACCTCCCATTATAAGACTCCCTCCCACATAAGACCTACTTCTCTGAGACATTGCCCTTCTTTGCAAGCATTAAAAGTACCTCCCTTATAAGACCCCTCCCTTATAAGACCTTGTTTGGGATGATGTTTGAAGGTTTTATAAGAGAGATTCCCCATTATATCACTCCCTATCCGACATACTATTTCTGAAAGAATCATTTGCATTATCATCACCGTCGTCATCGTCATCATCATCACCATCTACAGAAATAATTTACCAGTTGAAAAAAAAGAAGAAAATCCCCAAGAGGATGTGGTGGAATACAGGAAACACTCAAAGTTTGGCTTGAAAAGAATGGAGTCAAATTAATTCATTCTTGCATGATAGACACCCCCCCCCCCCCCCCCCCCCCTCATGTTTGCGACCCTCAATCTCAAAGTCTGCTTCTTTTAGCTTCATGCATGGGTGCAACTACACAAAATGAAAAACCCTGAAAGGCCGGGGTCTAGGAATAATATCCCCCTGCAGCTGAAGCAAAAACTGATTTATGAAGGTAGTTTAGGTTGCTTTTTCCACAATGTATATACATTCTATTTTAAAGTGTTTGAAGAATACAGTAGACACACAAAGATCGCTTGACAAATTTAAAAAACAGTAAATTCCATTTGTGGTAAAATTCAAAAACAGGAAATCCTTGTATACCAGGAACAGTTGCACCCATGTTCATGAAAACAACCCTAGGCTAATTCTAACCCTATCCCTATTCCCTATTCCTTATTCCCAAGAATGGCAGAATGTTGCTTCACAGTGAAAATATTTTTTGTATGCAATGCGAAAATTTGAGAGAGCGCAAGATGGCCGTAAATTCATGTCTAGATATAAAACAAGCGAATCAAATAAATACACCTACACAAATAATACTCATATAGAATCTGCACCCGTCTCCATGCTGCAATACCACTGCAGTGGAACCTCCCTTATAAGACCTCCAAAAATCATCCAAAATTAGGTCTTATAAGGAGGGGTCTTATAAGTGGGGTGATTTTAATACTTACAAAGAAGGGCAATGTCTCAAAGAAGTAGGTCTTATATGGAAGGGAGTCTTATAATGGGAGGTCTTATAAGGGAGGTTCCACTGTATTTTTATATAATTATAGGCCTAGTCAAAATGGGAATTGACAGATTTTAGATTCTTATTCATCTTTCTGCTGTATCAAATAAATGTAAAAAATGAAAAAGAAAATGACTAGTTTAGTTTTGTTCTGTATTTATTTCACGCCAATCTTTCTCAAGGTTTTGAATAAATAAGGAAATATTCAATATTATTAATTATCAGCTGGCAGGCTATGACAGGTATTAGGTATTAGGTATTATGTACTTCATAATCACAGAGGCGTCTCTGTGAAATTCGGGTTGCTCCCACCTGGAGAGCGCGTCGCAGCCAGAGGCATTGTTTTTGTTTTATTTTTTGCATGCGAGTTTTGTGTGACTGATGATGAGGAAGGAAAGGAAGGGGGAGGGGGGTAAATTTTGACCAAATGACAACTTTTTCGTTGCCACTGGGTTTAACGTGTGCTAAGTGCATGGGCACGCGGGACCTCGGTTTATCGTCTCATCCGAAAGACAGGTAAGATGTTTGGCATACCCCCCCCACCCCACCCTCCCGTCTCCCCCCTCATCTGAACGTGTTGGTTGGGTTTTTGTCAACTGGATATCTGAAGTTAAGTAGCTTACAATATATTTAAAACAAAAACTAATTTGTGCAGGCAATCATAAATAATGATATTATCTTTCCACCAACTTTCAACATTATTTCTGATTAATACATTTTAATCAGGTTGTGTTTTCAAAATCCATCCCAACGTTTAACCCTTTCGCCGCCAGACATTTTGCAGCTAAAAAACACCATTAAACTTACGTGGGTAGAGAAAAAAAGTATCTGCAATATTGCAAATTCCTCTGTGACGTGTATAACATTAGGCCTATCCTTACATCTCAAAATTACGGAAATAAGGTATTCCGATAACATGCCCTGATTCGATGCTTTTAGTGACATGGGTGTCAAACCATTGGGATGCAAAAAAATGCGACATTGGTGAAAGGGTTAAACTTATTCTGATGTATTTTTACAGTTAAATATGTTGATTTTAAAATTTCCCAACAAAAAGCAAGACGAATGTTACAAAAAATAAACGAAATAAAACGCATTCTCATGTTTACCATTTAAAGTTTGAAACCTTCCCCCCAAAAAAAAGAAAAAAGAAAAAAAAGAAGACCCACCTTCGATTTCATTTCATTGAAACAAAATCCGGACCGACAGATTCAATATCCTCGCTGTCAGTCTCAATCTCCTCACAGGAAATAGCATCATTGTTCAAGACGCTGCTGTCTCCCAAAATCACAAATGTTTCTTTTGTAAAAATCGAAGCACATCCGCACACACACACTCGCTCTCGGAATATCTGAAGTTGTAAAGTAAGGCTGACATAAACTTCTGTGCCTTTTGAAAGCTGTTGGGAGTTGTCGTCTGCCAAAATCTTGTCACGAGGAAAGTTGCTGCTCTCCCTTGAATGTTAGCGCGCGCGCGCTTGGCGCGCGCCGAGCATGCGCCTCTCTGATTGGGAGACTTCACGTGCTGTTTTCAGTGTCGTGTGCAAAACATTTGTCGTAGGCATTGATCAGAACAGTGTTGAGAATGTCAGCGCAAATTTGTTTGGGTCAAAATTGATACCTTTTAACCTACAATGATGTTGGACCGTAATAATGATAATTGTGCACTGGGGTAACTTTTTTTTTATCAACAAATCATCATTTATTGTCCCCATTTTAAAACAAGGAAAACAACAGCAATAAATTCCTGATACTGCGGTACCTCCAGGATCATTCCACTATCTTTATAGTTATTAATGTCCCATAATGTGCCTGTTCCAGGCCCGGGAGGACGTTAAACGATCTTTCATTCAAACAATGAAAATTGATCATTTTATTCGAATCGATAACAAGTTATCTGAAAGGACATTGTTTGCTGTGTGC
>CM065693.1:6389633-6392133 GCA_017654935.2 Phymorhynchus buccinoides
GGCTAGACGTTTGAAGTGGCACGCATATAATGGTTTGTGTAGATATGTGACATCTGCTACTGTTGATTCAGTCGAACCATGAATCTTCGTTGTGTACTAGCATTAAATGTTGTCGTCAGCGCTGAATGAATCCTAGGGGTAGCACTGCACAGCTTGACAAATTCTGGGTTTGGTAGGAACAGCTCGCGTTGCAAGACGTGTCAAGCCGTGAGATATATAAATGTGACGTCAAGTTTCTAATAGCAACGGTGTATTCTTAACCTTTTCTCACGCGCGTTTACACTAAGCCTATGGGTTAATATATGCAAATGATATCTCTGGATATTGTTTTATCTCACGGCTGGCAGGCCTCTTTAGCACTACTTGTACATCGGTAGATAGACCATTTTCATAATACTTACGTCGCAAAATTTCATTATTTTCCACCGGTCCATAACCGTTGAGCAAAGCAAAATGCCCACCAAGGTGAAGGTTGACATCAAGCTGTGAAAATCTCTATAAACGCAGATAATTTATATCTAAAAACTTCTATGCTTATACTCAAGGAAAGACATTCAAACAAAGGTATTAGGCCGGGTTCACATTAGACGCGTAAGTTCCGTACGGAAAACCCTAAGTGGAAGAAAGAAGGATAACAGTTTACGCATATAGGGGAAATTCGGACACGTGCGCAAATCTTTTCCCTTCTTTGGTTCACTTATTTATGGATTGCGTACAGGTTTACGCACGGAATATCCGCTTATGTGTGTACATGGCCTAAGACTTCAATAAAAAAATTTGTTAGACCTTGCTCGCTCACAAACAAAAGTTCATAAATGACTCAAGGGCTTTCAGTTTGGCAGAAAAACGTTAGAAGAAAGTGACCGTTATAATTGTCAAGTGGCCGCTGTGACTGTTAAAACCATAGCCAGTGTAAAGACTCTGGTCGGAAATGATCTCTGGATAAATGCTGATGTGATGAAAAATATAATGAACTTTTCACCAGGAAGCCTGGATAAATTCGTACATGAACACCTGGGTATGCAGAAGCGCTATAACCGTTATTTCCCCACTAGATTACTGAAGATCAGAAAAGGGGTAGGGTTGAATGGTGCACCCAAATCATACAACAAATTAGATGGTGAGAAGTCAGCCAGCATTTGGGACATCGTGAAAGATGACGCAACGCTTATCTGTCAGCATGGTAAAAACAAAAGCAGCAACAATTATCCGTTTGGATGTTTCAGGTGAGACCCCATCAGTAAATTGCAACAGAAAACAGAATAGCAAGAACATTTATCAAACAAATAGTTGTCGAGATTTGTTTTCTGAAAAAACTTGTTCCTCAGCTCACCTCCCAGAGAGAAGAGCTGTCTCTGTAGATTTGAACATAAATATATATTTAGTTAAAGGCCCTTTGGGTTTGCTGTCCAAGCACTGGTACCTGATCTCCCCCTATTTTAGTGTGACAGCGCAGTGACCACACAGCTGCAGCTACTTTGAACATTTTGCATGAAAACATACTTTTGCAGAGTTTGGCTGGTCTCCCAACCACTTAATGTTTTTACTTATTCCCTTATGAAGTGTTCATATTATTATATGTGGAACACTAATGAAGTGGGAAGCGAATCTATATAGTTGACTACGCTTGAGCGTACGTCGAGGGCACTACTTTTGACATACCTCAGTTGACCTGGTCTGGTGCAGTAACCGTTTTGTTTGAACGAAATGAATCTTTAATTTAATGTCTTTTCACACGAATAGTGATTTTAGACAACATGCAAAAATTGAACCAATTAAAACAAATACATGCAAGCTTAAAAAACAATTACAACAACACATAAAGCAAAGCAAAGCATCATCAAAAGTCCAAGGCTTCAATGCAGAAATGCTATTCTCCCTATGGCCCTTAAGTTTGGCTTGAAATTGCTGTTATCGTTTCTAGTTTATTGTTGTGTACCCTCTGTCTCATGTTTATCTGTCTATCTGTCTGTGCTTGTGTCTCTGTCTGTCTCTGTCTGTGTAGCTGCATGTCTGTCTGTGTATCTGCATGTCTGTCTCTATATCTGCATGTCTGTCTGTGTGTCTGTCTCTGTATCTGTATGTCTGTTTGTGTGTCTCTGTCTGTCTGTCTCTGCATGTCTGTCTGTATGTCTGTCTCTGTATCTGCATGTCTGTCTGTGTGTCTCTGTCTCTGTATCTGCATGTCTGTCTGTGTGTCTCTCTGTATCTGCATGTCTGTCTGTCTCTCTGTATATGCATGGCTGTATGTGTGTCTCTCTGTATCTGTATGTCTGTATGTGTGTCTCTGTCTGGCTGTCTGTGTGTCTCTGTATGTCTGTGTCTCTCTGTGTATGTACCTGTCTGTTTGTGTGTCTCTCTGTGTTTGCATGTCTGTCTGTGTGTCTATGTCTGCCTGTGTGTGTCTCTGTATCTGTCTGTCTGTCTGTGTATCTCTGTCTGTCTCTCTGTATCTGTATGTCTGTCTCTGCATCTCTGTCTGTGTGTCTCTTTGTATGTC
>CM065693.1:6397133-6432133 GCA_017654935.2 Phymorhynchus buccinoides
TGTTGTAAATCGGTCATGGATTTTCTTTCTTTTCCCCTTTTCTGTATTTTTTTCTCCATATTTTTTTTCCATGATTGCCACAAAAAAAGATATTAAAATTTGTGCACAATCTAAACCTTGTAAAAACAAAATCACCCCTTCTTCAAATACTTGATTTCAATTCTCTTTTCTTTATTTGATTGTTTTTTGCGTGTTTTTCTTAGCTTTAGTTTGTTTTTCACTGAAATGGACAACGAAAGACTAACTTTTCCATACATTTTTTTTTCATACAGCAAGACATTTCTTCCCCTTCAATTTTAAACCACTCATTTCACGGGATAACATAAAAAAAGAGAAATAAATCCACTAGTTTAGACGTGTAAGGCATAACAAATATTGGAACCACGATTCCTCTACATCCTATTTCCCCATTTTTCGTTCTTTCTCAGCATTTTTCTGGGTGGAGTGGGGCGGGGGCGGGGCCTTGGTCGGGGACGGGGTTGACGGAGGACCCAGGGACCCCCACCACCAGCATCCAGTGGTTGTTGTCCATCTCCGCCCGGTGCGAGTCCAGGTACGTGTGCACCGACAGCTCGTACTCCAGGCCAAAGGGCGTTCTGAACGCAAACAAACAACACAATAAGAGTGATAAGTACACATGCATCGGAAAGTACATGATAACAATTAAAGGTACGTGTGTACCGAAAGCTCGTACTCCAGGCCAAAGGGTGTTCTGAACGCAAACAAACATAGCACAATAAGAGTGAGAAGTACATATGTACCGGCAAGTACAACATGATAACAATTAAAGGTACGTGTGCACCGACAGCATGCTCATCCTCTAGACCAAACGGTGTTATGAACACACACAAAAAAAAAGAGTTAAGGTTCATGATATTTTTTTGCTTTGCAAATTCAAAGTTTCCAGAGGAGGAAAGGCACAACAAATTAGGTATTAGGTATTTTTTATAGTCACAGAGGCGTCTCTGTGAAATTCGGATTACTCCCACCTGGAGAGCGTGTCACAGCCAGAGGCACGCCACCCATTTTTTTTTTTTTTTGCATGCGATTTTTGTGTGACTGATGATGAAGGAAAGGGGGAGGGGAGGGGGAAATTTGGACCAAATGACAACTTTTTCGTTGCCAATGGGTTTAACGTGTGCTAAGTGCATGGGCACACGGGACCTCAGTTTATCGTCTCATCTAAAAGACTCCACGTTCAGACTGTAATGCCTAGTGCACAGTGAGAGGAAAAATCCCCTGTACCCAGGTTCAAACTCGGGTTACTGGACATGAGGCAAACGAGCTACCACTGTGCCACTGCAACAAATAGATTTGTTAACGCGTCCGCTTATTTTTTCCTTATTTCTTTTACTTATTTACGGCGTTTCCGTATGGAATTTCCGCGTAGGTGTGCATGTGCGCTACTCCTATCATCTTCATCATCACCACCGACACTGCCAACAACAGCAAGAATAAGAAAATCACAACAACAGAAATGAGCACAACAGCAACAGGAAAGAAGGTGGCAAGGTTGTTAAGGCATTCACCTGCCAATTCATTGCACGAGTGACCCCGGTTCGAATCCGGATCCGGGCATCGTTCTTTCTTTCCAGGGGGGGGGGAACTGAATGCCGAGTGCATCAGATGGGGGCTTAAAGCAAGTCTGACCCGTGTGTTTTACGCAACATAAAACTCCCATGGCAGTTAAAAGTCGGTGGGATCAGGGAGAAATCCTGCTGACTAATCTCACCCTCCCCACCCTCTCACTCTGCACTAGGCCTTATGGTCTGAAGAGACAAAGAGAGAGAGAGAGAGTCTTTCGGATGAGACGAAAAACCGAGGTCCGGTGTGCCCACGCACTTAGCGCACGTTAAACCCAGTGGCAACAAAAAAGTTATTTGGTCAAATTTTACCCCCACCCCTCCCCTTTCCTTCCTCATCAGTCACACAAAAATCGGCATCCCCCCCCCCCCCCCCCCCCGAAAAGGGTGGCGCGCCTCTGGCTGCAATGTGCTCTCCAGGTGGGAGCAACCCGAATTTCACAGAGACGCCTCTGTGGCTATAAAGTACCAAATGTGGTATCAGCCTGAATTTGACAGACATGTCTCTGTGTCTAGCGCTAACGCAAAATACGAAAATACAGATAGTAACCGACAAAATCAGCCACAAACCTCAGGTTGAATTTGTCCTCCACAGCCAGACAGCTGTTGGTCTTGCAGTGCACCAGCACCAGCTCTGTGTTGGCCTGCAACAGAACATAATGTACTTTTCACAACAACAACAACAAAAACAACTTAAGGGCTAAATTCAGAAACCAAAAATAATGCCTAATATTTTTCAACTTGCGGCAGTCTTTTTTAGTAGTAGCAACAGTAGCTAACGTTTTCGTCCCCGTTTGTCGACAAACTGGTGATAATTGTTAACAATATTTATTTTCTCATTTTCTCTGTTTTATTAAGGAATTATTTCTCTCTCTCTCTCTCTCTTCTCTCTCTCTCTCTCTCTCTCTTTTTTTTTCTTCTTTCCGTCTCTCTGTCTCTCTCTGTGTCTCTCTCTCTCTCTCTCTCTCTCTTTGTCTCTCTCTCTCTCTCTCTCCCTCTCTCTCTCCCTCTCTTTGTCTCTCTCTCTCTCTCTCTCTCTCTCTCTCTCTCTCTCTTTTTTTTTGTCTCTCCCTGTCTCTCTCTCTCTCTCTCTCTCTCTCTCTCTCTCTTTGTCTCTCTCTCTCTCTTTGTCTCTCTCTCTCTCTCTCTTTGTCTCTCTCTCTCTCTGTGTCTCTCTCTCTCTCTCTCACTGTCTCTCTCTCTCTCTCACCTCTACAGGCTGGTGTTCATGCTCCAGCCTGACCAAGGGGTTCCGGTGCTGCACCATCCACTGTGTCAGGAAGGAGGGCTCTGGCACCAGAGACACCTCCTGGTTCCTCGACTTCTTGGCACACTTCTGGAACGACACCTTGTCCGAGCTCAGGTATAGCTGGAAGCAAAGCCCACAAAACGGAAAGCCAGATGAACCCACTTGCTGTTAATTTGATGTAACTAATCATCAAATACAAAATACACTTCTGGAACGACACCTTGTCTGAGCTCAGGTTACAGCTGAAAGTGAAACCCACAAGACGGAAAGCCATATGAACCCACTTGCTGTTAATTTGATCTAACTAATCATCAAATACAAAATACACTTCTGGAACGACACCTTGTCCAAACTCATGTTACAGCTGGAAGCGAAACCCACAAGATGTAAAGCCATATGAACCCAGTTGCTGTTAGCTTGATCATAGCTGATAAATAATCAATGAGTGAGAAAGGCACTTCTGGAAGGACACCTTGTTTGAGCTCAGGTATAACTGAAATAAATTACATGGAAAGCCATATAGAGCTTGATCTAACTAACCAGCGAATACAAAATACACTTCTGGAATGACACCTTGTCCAAACTCATGTTACAGCTGGAAGCAAAACCCACAAGATGGAAAGCCATACAATCCCACTTGCTGTTAATTTGATCTATCTAATCAACCAGTACAAAATACACTTCTGGAACAACACCTTGTCCGAGCTCAGATACAGCTGAAAGTGAAACCCACAAGACGGAAAGCCATATGAATCCACTTGCTGTTAACTTGATCAAAATAATCATCAAAAACAAAATACATTTCTGGAGGAACATCTAGTCTGAACTCAGGTGCAGCTGGAAGCGAAACCCACAAGACGGAAAGCCATATGAACGAATCCACTTGCTGTTAATTTGATCTAACTAATCAACGAGTACAAAATACACTTCTGGAACGACACCTTGTCCGAGCTCAGGTTACAGCTGAAAGTGAAACCCACAAGATGGAAAGCCATATGAATCCACTTGCTGTTAACTTGATCAAACTAACCGCGTGCCGCCCCTGTTCCTGCTGAATAAAAACTTGCCTGCTGTAGAGCAGAAAGAATATAGCGTGACTGAATTGTGCTCTTCAGCAGAACAATGTTCCGGTTATGAAACGATTGATGGCGCCCAAAGGATTGGTGGACTGTGGAGGTTGTACCCACTAACAACCGAAGCACGCACAAACTTATTAATAAACGGGTTTGAGTTGCGGGGGCTGACTGTACAGCCTAGAGACAAAAACCCTTTCATTGTGAAGGACAGCGACGGTTCGGAGAGAGAGACTCCGGCAACAAAACTGTTCGTCAGCAACTTGCCGTTCTCTGTTGCCAATTCCGATATAGCGGAAACTTTAGAAAAGAAACTTTCCATAAAATGTAGATCGAGAGTGATTGAGGAGAGGGACCGGGACATTAATGGAAAGCTGGGCCGTTATAAGACCGGCCGGCGATTTGTATACATTGATGTACCTGCCAGCCCTCTCCCCAAACAGGCAAAGATCGGGATTTTCACCGCAGGCCTATTCCACAAAGAACAACGCACCCCTGTGTGCAACAAGTGCTTAAAACAAGGGCACCTCGCCGCGAGTTGCCCGAATGCAGTGAAATGCAGACAGTGCTACAGAGACGGACACAAAGCGGGCGACCCAACTTGTGAGCTCGCGCCACAAGCCACGCCCGACACGGTGGAAGAAACGGGCGAAAGGCCTAATAGGCCAAGTGCATCCAATTCTGCGAGCGACGCCCCAGCAAACGAGGAGGCAGAAGTTGATAAAACTAGGCCTACACAGCAGCAGCAGACAGCACTGCCGTCTGCTAAGCCATCTACACAGGGTTTGACACAAGCCACACTGCCATTTCATCGTGACAGTAGGAACAGATCCCACACCCCAGCGAGTAAACGAAATCGCTCACCTTCACCACCGCGCAAGACTCCCCCCAAGAAGGAGAGGGTGAATGCCAAAAAGTCGTCGCAAGAGGAGAGAGGAAACGATCAAATGGAAGGCACGGAGCAAGCCACAGACATAACCTAGAGGCGTGGCTTCCCCAGTGTCTTTCTGGTAACGGCCGCACGGACAATGGACTAACGAGACACTAATCAACGATTAGGATCTTAATGTTTCGGGATGGATCGTCTCAGGGCGATTACAATTAACACCAGAGGTTTAAAGAATAAGAAAAAACGATATTCGATATTTAAATTTGTTAGACAAGGAAACTACGATGTTATAGCATTACAAGAGACTCACATAACAACTAGAGAAGAAGCGGATCAGTGGGAACTAGAGTGGGGTGGAAAATTATTCTACTCCAAAGGCACAGAACACAGTAAAGGGCAAGTTACGTTAGTGAGCAGAAAACTAATGCAGGAGGCAGAACTCATACACGAAGAAGAAAGGGTGTTAGTTGTTAAAGTAAAGTTAGAAGGAAAGGACTTGTGTTTTATGAATGTTTACGCACCGACCAATTACGTAGACAAACGGCAATTCTTTGCCTCTATGGGTCGAAAAATTGATGTTCATGAATCTAATACAACCGATGTTATAATAATGGGTGACTTTAATTCTGTATTAAATAATACATTGGATATAATATCAGGCGAAAAACACAATAGACACGAAGTTGAAGACTTTAATCAAATGATCATAGATACAGATATCCACGACACATGGCGTCTGCAGCATGCAGATATCAAAGAATACACGTGGCATAGAAGCAACCCTTTCATAGCCAGGCGTATAGACTATGTCTTTGTGTCATCATCATTGCTAACTTTTGTTGACAATACCGACATTATTTCGGTCCCTCTTAGTGATCATAGGGCTGTTGAAATGACACTCAAATTTCATAATTTTAAAAGAGGTCCATCTTACTGGAAATTTAATAACAGTTTACTTAAAGATGTTAAATATGTAGAGGACATGAACGCTTTCATAGAAAACCTAGACGAATCACTTAACAACTTCTCTCCCCATGACAAATGGGAGTTAATGAAAATCAAAATAAAAGAACACACAATAGATTATAGTAAGCAAAAAGCATTAGAAAAACAAAGAAAAGAAATAATTCTTTTAAAAAAGCTTAACGACATAGAGAAACTACTTGGGAACCTCCCGAACAATCGTCAACTGGAGGCAGAAAAAAATCAAATCAAAACAGAACTGGAGATAGTAAGTCTAGCAAAAGCACGTGGAGCACAGATACGATCACGAACAAAATTCATAGAGGAGGGAGAAAAGAATACCGCGTATTTTTTTGCACTGGAAAAACACAGAGCAGCTAATAACAGTATTAAGTTATTAATAACTGATGATGGGAGAGAACTAACACAACAAAAAGACATTATAGAAGAACAAGTCCTATTTTATGAAACGCTCTATAAGCAAGATGATGATCTACTCAACGAACACGAGTCATATATCGATGATTTCTTAGGGTCAGAGGCACAACACCCTACACTTGATGAGCACGCACAACAATCATGCGAAGGCAACATTGGTGAGAAAGAAGCAGCCCAAGCCCTAAAAGAAATGAAAAACGGATCAGCACCAGGGTGTGATGGCCTTACTACAGAATTTTATAAATGTTTTTGGATAAAAATTAAATATAATTTATTACAGTCATTTGCATACTCCTACACGCGGGGACACATCTCACAAACACAACAAAGAGGAATCATTACTCTTTTACACAAAGGAAAAAACCTTAGCCGTGAACGTCTTAATAATTGGAGACCTATCACCCTTTTAAACACAGACTACAAAATTTTAACAAAACTTTTGTCGAACAGGCTAAAAGCTGTAATACATGGCATAGTAGATGAAGACCAGTGTGGGTTTATAAAAGGAAGAAACATCGCAACTATACTACGAACAACCGACGATATAATCAGCTACCTTAATAGGAAAAAATTACCAGGATTGCTTTTAGCAGTAGACTTTACTAAAGCATTTGATACTATATCCAAAAAACTTATTTTAGACAGTTTAAAACACTTCAATTTTGGTCCAGAATTTCACCATTGGATTCTCACTATTATGTCTAAATCTGAAAGCTGCATCAATCACTTTAATTGGATATCCAGGCCTTTTCAAATAGAACGGGGCATTAGGCAAGGATGCCCCTTATCACCCCTACTATTTGTTCTAGCCGTAGAACTGTTAGCTATTAAAATCAGAAATAGCGAAATAAAAGGAATCAGAATTGAGCACAAACAATTTTTAGAAACAATTAAAATACAGCAATTTGCAGATGATACAACACTGTACCTTAAAGACAAACCCGACTTAGCAAAAGCTCTACAAATTTTCCATGCCTTTGCTGCCATTTCGGGCCTTCGAATGTCGCTCAGAAAAACAGAAGCAATGTGGCTTGGGATAACAAAACACCTGGACGATAAACCTTACAATTTGACCTGGACTGATGAAATAAAAATCCTTGGAATATACTTCAGCAACAAAACAACAGCATCTGAAAATGATCGCAACTGGCAGCAAAGAATCGAAGTTTTAAAAAGAACAATCAATACATGGAACAGGAGAAACCTAAGCATATTTGGGAAAATTCTGGTTTCAAAAACCCTTCTTATGTCTCAGTTCATCTATATTATGCAATCAATTGGTCTGCCAGATAGAGTGCTACATAATATAAACCATATTTTATATTCCTTCATATGGAAGAAGAAAACCAGCAATAGGAAAGCCTTTGAAAAAGTCAAACGCAAAGTCATTAACCAAGAGTACAAGCAGGGTGGCCTTAAAATGATGGACATGAAAACATTCCAAGAAGCCTTATATTTAAGATGGATAGTAAAACTGATTGTACACAATAAAGGGAAATGGACAATATTCCCCACCATAGAATACGACCACCTTGGGGAAGGACTAGAGATATTACACACCTTTTGTCTTGAACACAAATTAACTGGAATAGGCAACAACAATACTTTTTGGGTCAAAACACTCAAACTCTGGCTGAACCTTAAACAAAGAGATCCCCAGAGCTACCCCGAAAAGACACACCAAAACTCTCTGATTTGGAACAATCAAAACCTCCAATTCAAAAACAGGAATCTGCATATTAGAGACTGGATAACAGGAGGAATAACTAGAATTAAAGACATCCTAACAGAAACTCTAGAAATCATTAGTTTTGAAGAAATGGAAAATAAACTGGGACAATCACCACACAGGCAATTTGAATACAACGCAGTGAAGAGTGCTTTGGAATCAGCTCGCACAAAAGGAGTTCTAGATCTCAACACCATCATTGAACAAGACATACGAGACATTTGCATAAATAGAAAACCAATACACATATACACAACACAGGAACTGAGAACATATTTAACCCCCAAAATCCAGCCATGCTCGGTAAACTTTTGGAAATGAAAATATGATTACAACCTAGACCATAAGGAATGGGAAACAAACTTCACAGCTTATAAAGAAACTCGTCTCCGAGTCCTCCAATGGAAAATAATGCACAACATTTATCCCACAAACATCTTATTAAAAAAGATGGCATAGCACAAAGTGAAACGTGTGATGCCTGCAGAAATGGGGAAAAAGACTACATCGAACACTTCTTTTATCAATGTAAAGAAATAAAACCGGTATGGTCACAAGTCGCAAACGAAATACAAGTCAGATGTAATCGGACTATAAATATTACTGAACAAATAGCAATCTTAGGTTACCACGAACCCTCAATCTTGATAGCAAAACACAGGCGGGTGGTAAACCACCTCATCACACTAGCAAAGCTCTGTATCAGCAAATACAGATATGGCGCAAGACAAAAAATCGAACTGATTTGGGAAAGGGAATTAAAACTTAGATCACACCTGCTTAACGAATAATTAGGGAAGAAAAAGTGAGAAAAGTAAGAGAGAGAAATAGATAGAGAGAAGGCGAGTGTGTGTGTATCACTAGACAGCACGCGGTTTTTATAATGGTTATAAATGTATGCCACTAATGTTTACTATTTTTCAGCTAAAGAGAGAGAGAGAGAGAGAGAGAGAGAGAGAGGGGGGGGGGGAGAGAGAGAGAGAGAGAGAGGGAGAGACAGAGGAGAGAGAGAGAGAGAGAGAGAGAGAGAGAGAGAGAGAGAGAGAGAGAGAGAGAGAGAGAGAGAGAGAGAGAATTAATGTGTGCAGCCAAATAAATAAAACAAAAAGGCACACTGAAACAAAGAGAAGATCAAGGAGGGATGATGAAAACTGTTATGGGTCTGAACACATTAGTGCATGGTGTGAAGTGTGAGTGTGGGAAGAGTAGGCCTCGCCTACTGACAGTCAGATAACACCCGTTCAGCCAACCCCTACGAAGCCCGCACTCGAGAGAGCAAGAGAGCGAGAGGGAGCCCAACCCAAATGGAAAACCAACGCGAGCAGACGACCGCCTAGGCCTAATGCAGTGTAGCAAGACAACAGAAAACATCTCAGCACACCCTCTGACCGCAGCCGGCCAAATTGTGCCGCGGGAACGTAGGCTAGCCTACAGAGACAAAAAGCAGAGTCCAGCACTGCCAGAAAGCAGCAAGAAATTCGCCCAAACAGAAGCAAGAAAAAAGAAGAATGCCAAACTGCGGACCCACTCCGTGGAGAGAGAGAGAGAGAGAGAGAGAGAGAGAGAGAGAGAGAGAGAGAGAGAGAGAGAGAGAGAGAGAGTAGGTCAGCAAATAATGCATGAAAAAAAATGTACATTAGCCTATAGGCTGAAGTGTTCATTCCCTACGATACTCTATGGACTACCCAGGATTGGGAGGCTTCGCCTCGCGTTGCCTTTCATGAGGCGGTCGCATAGGGAAAAATCCAACTCTGACCTCCTACAAAAAAAACACAAAAAAAAAACAAAAAAAAAAAAAAAAAAAAAAAAAAAAAAACTTGATCAAACTAATCAACGAGTACAAAATACACTTCTGGAACGACACCTTGTCCGAGCTCAGGTTACAGCTGAAAGTGAAACCCACAAGATGGAAAGCCATATGAATCCACTTGCTGTTAACTTGATCAAACTAATCAACGAGTACAAAATACACTTCTGGAACGACACCTTGTCTGAGCGCAGGTACAGCTGGAAGAAAGGTAGATACAATTCAGTGGGTGAAAGCCAGAAGGCGGCATTTCTAAACACAGAAACGGGCTTAAACGGACACGGAAATGGACTCAAGCTGATGTAGAGACAAACAGACAGACAGACAGACTGACTGACAGACTCTCACCTTTCCAGCGTTTTCTCCTACTGTAGTGAGGTAGAAAGCCTCCCCGTATCGTAGCTGGGATCCCTTCTGCTGTCCATCAACGCTGGATCGAGAGAAAAAGTTAAAAAAATGAATAAATAAACAAAGCGTTGATGCAGTGCAAGGGGATCTGTCTTGTTGTTGTTGACCTACCCTGGCTAAAAGACTCCAGGGATCATCCCAACAGCCGAAGCGCTTGAACACTGTATGGTACAAATGCATCAGCTAGGGATGAGGACATTACGTGTGTGACAATTTTTGATTACCCCGCCACATGTGCAGCCACACTCCGGCTACGGAGGATTTTAGACTGATGATGTTATGCTAAGAGCTTGTCATGGCTAAAGACAATCCCTGCATAACTATGCATAGCATAACAACATTTTGATGTAGCCTTGGTGTTCTAGCCTATGTCAATTGGTCTGACACAGCCTTAAGCCAAGGCGGAAGGGGATTTAATTGTGGCTTATTTTGTTTTCCTTATACAGGGCTAGATTGGGGCTTTATACTACTTCTTGGCGACACGAAAAGGCGATCATTTTAGGACTGAATTGACCATGCCACCTAGTGATGAGTCAGGGGCAGATAATTTTCTGTGGCTATATAATTTAAAAAAATTGTTTTTACTACTTTGCAACAGGCAAGGGTGATCATCTTATGGTGGTGGTGCATGCGTTTCAGTGCACCAGATAGGGGCAGATGTGTGTCTCCCAATGATGACTTTATTCACTCAAAATTTCAATGTGTGATTTGGAATGTGACAACATAACTGTCAGTATAATGTTGACACACAGTACAGGCATGCACACACATGCACGCACACAAACACACACACATGCACACACACACACACACACACAAAGATACACACACACACACACACACACATACACATTCTCTCTCTCTCTCTCTCACTTTCAGTTCTCTCTTTAATCTGAAACCTTCTCCACACAAACATTTTAATTTTACCTATCCACACAGAACACAGTGCGTTGGTTAGTGGCGACATTTCTGCACCCTGTAGCCAGAACAGGCCCTTGCACGTTCTTCTGCAGCAGAGCCATGGGATCCAAAACATTCACACACACACAGACACAGACACCTCTCCACACAGAAAACTGTACGCTGGTTAGCGGCGACATTTCTGCACCCCATAGCCACAACAGGCCCTTGCACGTTCTTCTGCAGCAGAGCCATGGTGTCAGTGACATTCAGACACACACACACACACATACCTCTCCACACAGAAAACTGTACGCTGGTTAGCGGCAACATTTCTGCACCCCGTAGCCACAACAGGCCCCTGCACGTTCTTCTGCAGCAGAGCCATGGTGTCAGTGACGTTCAGACAGACACACACACACACACACACACACACACACACACACACACACACACACACACACACACACACACATACCTCTCCACACAGAAAACTGTACGCTGGTTAGCGGCGACATTTCTGCACCCCGTAGCCACAACAGGCCCCTGCACGTTCTTCTGCAGCAGAGCCATGGGGTCCGTGACGTTCAGGGCCAGCACACAGTCCTGGCGGGGCTCCACATTGGCGAAATATTTCTGCTGGTCCTTGGCGGCCGCGCACTTCAGCATCACCTTGTCGCCGATGTGGATGGCGAAATCTTGGGACACACTCAGCTCAATCTGTGAGGAACACACACACACACACACAAAGATAAAAAAAATAACTGCTGATTTTTTTATTTTTTTTATTAAGGTGTTTTTATTTGCTGGAGATTTTTGTTGTGTTTGTGGAAAATTTGTTGCTAATTGCTGTGAATAAGCTCTTGGTCTGTTCTACAGCTTCCCACTCACCTCCATCAGGGGTGGATCAGGGGGGGGGGGAGGTTGTTCGTGGGTTTTTGGACCCACCCACCCACCCCCCGATGTACCTTATACAAGGGTGAAAAGTAAGAAAATGACTTCATTTTGCCTTAATAATAATTTAATTGAACATTTCTCTGGGCCCCCGGCCCCCCAGGTGCATTACCCCTTAACCCGGAACCTATGCAACTCCCTGGAACCCCGGCGGACCCCCCCCCACTTACAAAACATTTGGTTCGCCCCTGTCCATCCCCACCCCTTCATTAGTTTTTGGAAGATGTTTTTGTTTTCTTTTTAACCCCTTCACTGCCTGCCCGTGTCAGCTAGTACAGTGGAACCTCCCTTATAAGACCTCCCATTATAAGACTCCCTCCCATATAAGACCTACTTCTCTGAGACATTGCCCTTCTTTGTAAGTATGAGAATCACCCCCCTTATAAGACCCCTCCCTTATAAGACCTCATTTTGGATGATTTTTGAAGGTCTTATAAGGGAGGTTCCACTGTACTGTGGGCTAAGTGATGTCTATTTTATAACAAGTGAAGGGGGTCAGGGGTTAAACACATAAACCGACAGAACGAAATGACAGACGATGCAGAGAGAATAATGGCTATTAGAGTTGAGAACCGGTTCAAAAATCTGAACCGGTTTTAAACCAGTTTCCCCTCTTCAAACCGAACCGTTTTTTTTAACCATTACTCGCATCACTAGTTTCACCTATGCAAAGACATATTTATTTGTCAGAATTCACACACACACACGCACGCGCACACATACACACACACACACACAATTAAGAAACTTATGACTTATGACACACACACACTCAACTCAACACTCAGTCAAAGTCAAAGCCATACACCACCACAAATTAGAAACAGCTACTCTTGGTTTACAAACACCCAATCTGCGCTGAGAATCAGTGTTGTTTTTCGAAAAGAATGCGTTATTGTAAGAAAAACTTACTTTCAGTTTGCAGTTAAAAACCCGGTTCACAGCAACTCAAACCGTTTTTTCAAACTGCGAAAGTTTAGCACTGGTTTTTCGGTTCAAAACATTTTTTTCCCCCACCTCTAATGGCTATATTTACATTTTTACCCATAAGGGAGATCATTTAATGACAGAAACAGGCGGCTCATTCCATCAAAAGATTATCTTCTCTTTCGGGTGAAACTGTGAATTTTGCCAATAATGATACTCACCCCTACACCCATAGATGCTGTGAGGCTTGATGTCTTCTGAATCAGGAGTTCTCCCTTCTCCTGTCTCTCCAGAAAATCTTTGAGGGTGTCCTGGAAGGAAAATCAAAAATGCATGATATGTTGCCGTACTATAAACTGATTCCAGGAAGCCTGCTCTTTGATTGTCATAATAATAAATGAAGCACAAGAAGAGAATATAAAACTGAGAGAGAGAGGGGGAGAGAGAGAGAGAGAGAGAGAGAGGGGGGGGGGAGGGGGAGAGAGAGAGAGAGAGGGGGAGAGATAAAGATGGGAGGGTGAGAGAGAGCGGGGGGGTGGGGGGGGGGTGAGATAGATAGATACGGGGGGGGGGGGGGGGTAGGGAAAGAGAGGGAGAGAGATGGGGGGGAGGGAGAGAGGGAGAGAGAGAGAGGGAGAGAGAGGGGGAGAGAGAGGGAGAGAGAGAGAAGAGGGTGAGAGAGAGAGAGGAGAAAGACAGACAGACATTGATGTACAGACAGACAGATAGACAGAAAGAAAACACAAAAAAGGGAGACAGAGACAGGGGATAGCATTAGAGTGGGAATGCAACATAAACAAATAATGGGTGGGGGGAATGAAGAAATAAAGTAACTTTAGCTTAGTATGAAATCATATTAGTCATCGACAAAGGACAAAATAAGCGCATGACTTTCCATGCGGAAACACACACGCTTATCCTTCTTCTTCCTATTGGGGATGTTTATCTTGCCTCATGCCCAAAGTCTTCACGTAGGCTGCAATAGACGATTTTCGGAAAAAAAACTAGGGGAGAGCACTTTGTGAAAATTAGAGTTGTTTACCTCCATTACTCGGTCAAATACTATAGCGACAATGCAACAATGGCGTTGAAGCTTGAAACCGCAGGATGCAAGTCAGCGACTTGCAAACATTTTGTAGAAAAATAAGGGGTGACTAGTTGCTACAAAGTGATAGAACTTGCAAACTGTGACGTAAAAATATAAATGACATCAATTTCAGAATGACGCACTGCGTTCTACATGCTGTGTGTCTCCTCAAACACAAGAAGCGAGGGCTGGGGATTTACCTGATGGCAGAGTAACTTCCCCTGTTTGACCGATTGAATTAGGCAAGATAACTCCTACACACCATGAAATTACTCCCCTTAATTATTTACGAACAATTCCTATTGGCGCACTTGGGACCTCGGTTTTAAGTCTCATCCGAAGGACTTTTCCCCCAAGCAACCTAACCTAAGTATGGTTTGTAAGGAAGGGGAAGGGTGGGTGGGTGGGTGCCCGGGTGGGTGGGGGTGGGTGGGTGCTGCCCACCCTCTGAACTGCAAGAAAACAGTACAGCAAGCAGAAATCACCCACCTCTGGCTCTGTGGGTGGGTGATCAAGGAAAATTACTAATTATTTTATTACCTCCTCCAGTTGGATGTCCTCATTCCAGTTTCCCACACGAACGGACGGGTTGTAAGTTCGCACACTCATGATGGCTGATGTTGATAATGATCCAGCTGCCTGAGGAGAGAACAAATCGGGTCGATTCGCCCCTAGTATTTTGTGTCGTCACTCTCAGGCACGGGAAATGGTTGTTTGCCTTGGTGACAGAGCGGGTCCGCAGATACGGGCACTTTGCATTTACTGCGGAGTAGCTCTTTATTTTTATTTAATTTATTTATATTCTTCTTGATAAATAGGGATTGAGGAACATTGATGTATTGACTTAATAAAATAATTGTGATTTTTTTAAGCATGAATAATTTTAATCGGCTGTCTTTTTTGTGTTCTTGCTTTGTTCAGAGGAAACCCCCTCCCCTCCCCCACCAAATTAATTTTTAAAAAAAGTCTGTTATCCCCGGATTTTTCAAAACAAATAAAGTAGCAAAAGAAGTCACACAAACAAAACGGATGATCGTTTTCTTGCGGTAATGCTCTCTGTTTGCCTACTGTTTTCTTGCAGTTTAGATCATAGCAGACGAATTTAAGCTGATAGCAGACGACATTACATGAGAATCTCGTTTGTGTACACGATTACTACAAATATATTCATGATTGTGATGATATTTAGCAGTTTTGTATTACTTTATGTTTTGCAGTGTAATAAAACTTTTCATAAAGTATCACTTTAAGGAAAGCGCCTGTTATTAACGCTTTAAAGATAAAAACTTTCCAACTCGCGTTTTTTCTCGTCATTAGGGGGGCCTACGTCTAAACAATCTGCCATTTGGTGTGTCTGCCAATCTGTAGTGGGTTGAGAGTGGGAATAAAATATTCAGTCGTTAGGGTTTATCAGGAGACTATATCAACATGTCGGGCGTTTACAAACGGTCGAACGTTCAGCGTCGACAGGCGGAGGGTGGAGCTGACAGTCAAATGGAGGACAAAGATGACAAAAAAGTAGCAGAAGAGGAAACAGATCACGACTCCAAAGAAACGAGACTGACTCTGATGGAAGAAGTGCTTCTGCTAGGCTTGAAAGACAGAGAGGTTCGTTTGAATGAGTTACATTTGTGTTGTTGTAGTGTGGAGTAAACTAATTTGGGTTAAACTGTCAAGCAAAAGTGGGAAGGCATGCATGTACAGTACACACGCACATACATCCTACACACACGTGTACACTCATTCATAAACACACACTCCCAAACAGTTGAAACACATGTGACATACGCAAAAGTGGGTTTAACTGTCATACAAGAGTGGAAAACACATGCACTAACTGTCGTATGAAAAAAAGTAGCATCGTGTAAATTCTTCGCTCGCTACTATGAGACTTAGCATTTGCAACATTGAGCAAAGTTTTTTAAATTTCACTTTTTTCCGTAATGTCATGAAATATGAACGATTTGAGTACGGAAAAGTGTTTGAAATACGGAAAAAGTGAAATTTGTCGTTTTCCTTAATGTCGCAAATGTTAACTCATAGTAGCGAGCAAAGAATTTACACGATGCTACCTTTTTTCATACGACACTAACAACGTGCATACACACGCACACACCTACTAACACACGCACACACTCATTCACAGACACACGCTCACAAACACATGTATGCACACAGTACAAGAGTGTACACACACGTGCTCATGCAATGATGCACACACAGGTTCACTCACTGTAAGTGTAACACACAGAATCTCGGTCACATACACTCTTGTCTGTCCATCTGTCTCCAGATGAAGATGCCTCTCTCTCTCTCTCTCTCTCTCTCTCTCTCTCTCTCTCTCTCTCTCTCTCTCTCTCTCTCTCTCTCTCTCTCTCTCTCTCTCTCTCTCTCTCAAGGCACCTCCACTGTAAACAGAGTTGAACCCAGCCTGCCGGAATAACATCTGCCCCCTCTGCTATCTGGCAGTCATGGTCGGAAACGACAGACTGGCATACATGTATGCATTTATTATTATTATTTTCCAGGGCTACACTTCCTTCTGGAACGACTGCATCTCCTCAGGCCTTCGCGGCTGCATTTTAGTAGAACTGGCGCTCCGCGGGCGCATAGAGCTGGAGTCTGGCGGCATGAGGCGTCGCTCGTTGGCATCCCGCAAGGTGCTGTGCCGCTCGGACCAGCCAACGGGGGACGTGCTGCTGGACGAGGCCCTCAAACATATCAAGGAAACACAGCCGCCTGAGACCGTGCAGTGCTGGATAGAGTACCTCAGTGGTGAGTGCAGTGGTAGTAGATGTAGTGCTAGTACAATAATATATAATGTCATCAGTGTTTCCCATAACACACTGTAGCGCGTAATTTACTCACAAAAATGAAAAAAAATTACGCAGAATTTTCG
Organism: Phymorhynchus buccinoides; assembly: GCA_017654935.2. Lineage (NCBI taxonomy): Eukaryota > Metazoa > Mollusca > Gastropoda > Neogastropoda > Raphitomidae > Phymorhynchus > Phymorhynchus buccinoides. The sequence goes on from CM065693.1 coordinate 6,414,040, forward strand.
GCTCTGTGCGTCATTGTGACGCGCACGTTTCTTTCTTGCCTTGACACGTTTTCGCTGTCCTCACGATTTTGATTGCTAGGAGTCAGCATAGCAGACGATTTTTACTACAGTTTAAAGACCCAGTGACGCACCACGATTAAGTTCTTTGTTTTTTTCTGGGTTGCTGTGACCCACATACAAATTTCCCCATATTCAAATTGAGGCTGCTCTGTAAACTGGTGTGTCGGTTTGAATTTGGGGCCATTTATATGGGAGTCAGATTTGGTCAAAACAAGATTTCTTTCCAGTTATAAGAGGGAAAACACGTGAAACACGTGATTTTGACACGTGATCTGGTGGATCTTTAATGTTTTGATATCACCGTTGCAGGTATGTAAGTTTGTATTTCTTTTAAATAAGTTTTTTTAGAAAGCTGATCCATTATAATTTGACTCTTAAAAATTGTTAAACTTAAAGTGACCCCCAGATATGTGAACAGGGGGTCATCTTGACTCCCAGTATTTAGGCCTATGGGAAACACTGGTCATAAACTTTAGTTGTACAGGGGTTAATAGTTTTTGGTAGGGATGTGCTGCTGGATGAGGCCAGCTGGGCTAAAAAATATCAAGGAAACGTAACCACGCTAGATTAGATAGAGTACCGCAGTGGTGAGTGGATTGGTAGTGTTGAAATCAGGTGAAAAACTCTCTACACTGATTGGTTTCCCCACAACAAACCACTACAAAAGCAAAGTCAGAGGCAAACTTGTGGTCTAAGGGAGCGAAGCGAGTTTAGAAGTGGCCAATGTATGGTGTGCGCACATATTTACTTCCCTTGAAGCAAATGCATCAAATTGACAGCTATCTATTAATTCTGGACATATGTGGCCGGAACGACTTGAAGGAGTTAAACAAGGCCTTTCCTTATCTCCCAAAATTAACAACATAAGGTCAGTGGATAGCGGATCCTAATTTGATGCATAGTCTTAGTGAGTTAGTGTCATGGTTTTTAAATTGGTGCTGTGCAGAAATGTGACATCCGGGGCAAAAGGGTTACCAGGGTAATATCAGGTGCAGTGTTATTTACCTTATAAAATCAGGGGTTCAGAATCAGTGCACAAAATGTCTCAAAATGATTTTTTAAGGGGTCGATATTGGGGGGAATCTCTGTACAATTTTTGAACTTTTTGTTTGTTGCAAAAATGGGCGTCAGGTGGTATTTTGCTACGTTAAGTGATGCACTAATCTGAAACCAAGTGCATCAAACGGGTGTTTTGAGTGTCATAGACACACATAGATCTGTGCATCAGAAATAACACTGAGGTGAGACATGACACCTCCTCAATAGTCAGTAGCTGACAATCAGTCTTAGTCGACGAGAGGAGGTCTTTTAACGGTGGGGTCTTACTGGATACAGTGGAACCTCAGTATTGCGACCACCCTACAGACTGGCCAAAACTGTCTGTAATTGCCAGGTGGTCGCTATACTGGATACAGTGGAACCTCAGTATTGCGACCACCCTACAGACTGGCCAAAACTGTCTGTAATTGCCAGGTGGTCGCTATACTGGATACAGTGGAACCTCAGTATTGCGACCACCCTACAGACTGGCCCAAACTGTCTGTAATTGCCAGGTGGTCGCTATACTGGATACAGTCTGAACCTCAGTATTGCGACCACCCTACAGACTGGCCAAAACTGTCTGTAATTGCCAGGTGGTCGCTATACTGGATACAGTGGAACCTCAGTATTGCGACCACCCTACAGACTGGCCAAAACTGTCTGTAATTGCCAGGTGGTCGCTATACTGGATACAGTGGAACCTCAGTATTGCGACCACCCTACAGACTGGCCAAAACTGTCTGTAATTGCCAGGTGGTCGCTATACTGGATACAGTGGAACCTCAGTATTGCGACCACCCTACAGACTGGCCAAAACTGTCTGTAATTGCCAGGTGGTCGCTATACTGGATACAGTGGAACCTCAGTATTGCGACCACCCTACAGACTGGCCAAAACTGTCTGTAATTGCCAGGTGGTCGCTATACTGGATACAGTGGAACCTCAGTATTGCGACCACCCTACAGACTGGCCAAAACTGTCTGTAATTGCCAGGTGGTCGCTATACTGGATACAGTGGAACCTCAGTATTGCGACCACCCTACAGACTGGCCAAAACTGTCTGTAATTGCCAGGTGGTCGCTATACTGGATACAGTGGAACCTCAGTATTGCGACCACCCTACAGACTGGCCAAAACTGTCTGTAATTGCCAGGTGGTCGCTATACTGGATACAGTGGAACCTCAGTATTGCGACCACCCTACAGACTGGCCAAAACTGTCTGTAATTGCCAGGTGGTCGCTATACTGGATACAGTGGAACCTCAGTATTGCGACCACCCTACAGACTGGCCAAAACTGTCTGTAATTGCCAGGTGGTCGCTATTCTGAACTCATTTAGTCATTTTTTGTTGTTACTGTTGTTGTCGTACCCTGGCTTAAAGACTCCAGGGATCATTCCAACAGCCGAAGCACTTGAACACTATGGTACAAATGCACCAGCTGGTGATGAGAACATTACGTGTGTGACCGTTTTTTATTACCCCGCCACTCTCCGACTTCGGAGGATTCTTTTAGTAATGAATAAGAATGGAAGAGACTGAGTAAGACTGTCCGGATTACTGAGGTGTCCGCTATACTGAGGTGCCAGTTAAGCGGGGGTTCACTGTAATAGAGATTTGTATTACTGTCCTTGATTGTTGATCTACCCTGGCTAAAAGACTCCAGGGATCATCCCAACAGCCGAAGCACTTGAACACTAAGGTACAAATGCACCAGCTGGGGATGAGAACATTACGTGTGTGACCGTTTTTGATTACCTCGCCACATGAGCAGCCACACTCTGTTAATATGCATAGTGTTTGCTGTGTTGACCAGGTGAAACGTGGAACCCCCTCAAGCTGCGCTACCAGCTCCGCAACGTGCGTGAGCGGCTGGCGAAGAACCTGGTGGAAAAAGGCCTGTGCACCACGGAGAAGCAGAACTTCCTCCTGTTCGACATGACCACGCACCCGCTCACCGACGCCTCCTTCAAGCACAAGCTGATCAAGAAAGTGCAGGAGTCGGTGCTCGCCCGCTGGACCAACGACGCCCAGCGCATGGAGAAGCGAACCCTTGCCCTGCTGTACCTCGCGCACACCTCGGACGTGCTGGAGAACGCGTTCGCTCCCTTGTCGGATGACGATTACGAGGTGGCGATGAAGAGAGTGAGGGATCTGCTGGATTTGGATTTGGATGCTGAGAGCGTGAAAGACGGGGCCTTGCCACTCATGTGGGCCGTTTTCTCTGTCATGACCAAGTGATTGGGTGGATGTGGGGTGGAGGTTGGGGGTGGGTGGGGGGAGGGGATATGTCAGTGGGTGGGTGGGCGAGACAGAGAGAGAGAGAGAGAGTCTGCAAGGCTGGAGTGGGACTGAGAGAGAGAACGAGAGAGAAAGAGAGAGGCAGGAGGAGGGAAGAGAGAGAGAGAGAGAGAGGCAGGAGGAGGGAAGAGAGAGAGGCAGGAAGAGGGAAGAGAGAGAGAGAGGCAGGAGGAGGGAAGAGAGACCGACAGACAGAGAGAAAATACTAGGATGTGGGCCGTCTTTGCTGCTGTTGTTAAGTGATTGTGTGGGTGGATGCAAGTGGGTGAGAGAGAGGGGCTGGGGGGTTGGAGAGTGTGTGTGTAAGAAGGGGTAGTGTGCATGTATATTTGAGTGGGTGGGTTTATAGGAGCGAGTGTGCGTGTGTATGCATGCATGTATCAGGGAGGAGGGATGGTGAAGGTTTCATGTTCTTTACTTCTTCAAAATGACCGTGGATGCATCATCTCATCATGTTCAGTTTTTAAGAAACATTGTGTATGAGTCCGCTTTTCAAATCTCTGTTTGTCTGCAAGACTGGAGTGAGAGACAGAGACAAAATAGAATTAGAGAGAGAGAGAGAGGGGGGGGAGATTCAGACTGGGAGAGAAAGAGAAGGCAGAGAAGGGAAGACACACAGAAAGAGGGGAAAGCATGAAAAGACTTTGTCTTCTCGTTCTTCTCTTCTCAGCCTATGGAAACCATTTGGTTCGAGAGAGAATGGGAACATGGTTGGTTTCTTTAATAAATAAAAAAAATTGTGACTTGTCACTTCAGTGGCCTTATGACTCTTGTCTGCTTCCATGAATCGGTATTATCAAGTCCTGTCAATGATTTACACTTGGAAAACACAATGAAGAGCTGTAAAGCTAAAGGTATTACTAAAGGTCTCTGTACTTTTAACATTACTCACAAAATATCACTGTTTCCCTGTGGCAGCACAGTGAGTTGTAAGTCATATTATGAGTGGCCGAACACTGTGTTGCCATGGGGAAATAGAGATATTTTGTTAATATTGTCAGCGTGTACAAGGACCTTAAGGAATAGTCTGTTTACAAGCATGTCTAGATGTCATAGATGTACATGCATGTTTAGATAAGCAAAGACTGTTTCCCCATGACACACAGTGAGTCGTAAGTCATATCATGATTGGCCGAACACTGTGTTGCCATGGGGAAATAGAGATATTTTGTGAATAATGTCAACGTGTACTAGTCTGTTTACAAGCATGTCTAGATGTCAAAGATTTACATGCATGTTTAGATAAACAAAGTTATTTAGTAATTTTTTTATTGTGCGTGTCTGAAAGAAAGTATACATGGAACACTGTGTTTGTCTTGTGCTTTGAAATAGCTTTAAAGACACACTGACCCACCATGATTAAGTCCCTTGGTTTTTTTTCTGGGTAGCTGTGACCCACATACAAATTCCCCAAATTCAAATTGAGGCTGCTCTTTAAAATGATGTTTCGTTTTGAATTTGGGGGCATTTGTATGGGAGTCAAACCTGGTCAAAACAAGATTTCTTACCAGCTATAAGAGGGAAAACACGTGAAACCCGTGATTTTGACACTAGATCTGGTGGGTCTTTAAAAGGCAGAGTGGTTGTAAAAAAAAGAAAAGATTTCAAGAGTAAAGATAGGAGAGAGAGAGAGAGAAAGTCTGAGTGAAGGCGAGAGGTAACGCTTTTCCTTTCATTATTTTTTGTTAGCGTACATAAGAAAAACAATCTCCTGAGCCTTGTCAGTGTTTTAATTTCCAATTTTATTCAACTTTATCCTTGCAATAAGTTGCTGATGGAAACTTTTTGAGTGATGTTTTTAATTTTGTAAAGTGTAGGACGAGCAGTTAGCACCAAATAAGTGAGAGAGCGGTCAGTTTGGCTTTTTAAGCGGTCTTTTACTTCCTATAACAACATGTAATGAAAGTTTGACCTGGGTTGGTTTTTGTCTCTATGGTCATATGGAAGGGAAACATGATTGTGGTTATCTTCTTATAAGTTATGTGGTGACTAAGTTCTCTTCACAATTTTTAATGTTAATTTTGTATGCTGATTGTATTTCATGACCTAATCCCTTGACGTTTGTGATCATGAAATTCTAAAGTGGAATTTTATTAGTGAAGTAAGGAAAGGTAACTCTCTGTAATTAACTCCCTTCACCAAAGTTATTTTTGGCACCAAGTCGCATAGCAAGGTATAAGCAACAGCCACATTGAGACAGACCCCAGGTTCATCCTAAAAGAAGGATGACCCAGGACTGCCTATATGACCATCACCCACACAGTAAGCAACAGCCACATTGAGACAGACCCCAGGTTCATCCTAAAAGAAGGATGACCCAGGACTGCCTATATGACCATCACCCACACAGTAAGCAACAGCCACATTGAGACAGACCCCAGGTTCATCCTAAAAGAAGGATGACCCAGGACTGCCTATATGACCATCACCCACACAGTAAGCAACAGCCACATTGAGACAGACCCCAGGTTCATCCTAAAAGAAGGATGACCCAGGACTGCCTATATGACCATCACCCACACAGTAAGCAACAGCCACATTGAGACAGACCCCAGGTTCATCCTAAAAGAAGGATGACCCAGGACTGCCTATAATTTTTTTGACCATCACCCACACAGTACGCAACAGCAGTGGTGAATTAATGTTGATTTGTTTGTGCACAAATTCTCCCCACCACTGTTGTTGTGTACTGTCTGGGTGATGGTCATATAGGCTGTCCTGGGTCATCCTTTTTTTTTTAGAATGAACCTTGGTCTGTCTCAATGTGGCTGTTTATGCTTTGCTAGGAGACTTGGTGCCGAAAATAACTCTGGAGAAGGGAGTTAATTACAGAGAGTTACCTTTCATTCACTATTATCCTCTCTCCTTGCCTCACTGTTTATATCTTTGGAATTTTATTAGTTGTCATTTTGTGGTGTTAATTAATTTGAAAGTAGTGTGTGATGTTACCTTTGTTACTTTTCTTGCTGAAGAAAAAGGTTTAACATTATTGGATCTGCTTTGATGGATTTTTTTGATTTGTTGATTTTTTTAAAAAAGATTTGAAGGTGACTGAGTGATAACTTACTATTTTCTTATTTTTGATTCGCAGTGTAAAAAACATGTGGTGGTACCATAGCCGATGAGGTTTAACCAAGGCGTGGTTACTGCTACACCTATCTATATTGTTAAAAAATCGGGACTTTACTGGTGTTGCACTGCCTCCGGGCATTGCATCCAGTATTGTTCCCACCATCTTTGTATCTACAAATGTCCCATATATATATGTGTCTGTTCCAGACCGAGAGGACGTAAAACACCATTTTTCGTTTCTTACTCGATCTGATTACCATATTTTTTGGATCATTAGGCGCTGCTGTGTATAAGGCGAATAGGGCAATTTTCAAGAAAAATCTGAAAAAATCCAAGTAAAAGGCGCCCTCGTTTATAAGGCGATACACACCTCGCAAAAGAAAGTCAAACTTTGAAGCCCGTACACGTCCTGTAAACACTTACCGACTGCCATTACTGCTGTCATAAACGAGAGTTGGCTCCCTTCTCAATTAATCGAACTTCCGTTTTTTGCGACTTCCGGTTGCTGTGTTTGGAATTTTCTTCACGAAAACTGGTAGAATTATGGCATTTTAAGCTCTACAACGATGCTTTTTACATCCAATGAAGGGTTATGGCATCTGTTGGACGGTATCTCGGATGATAATACTAATAGGGATTTTGAAGCATTTTAATGTGAGTATTCGTCATATCGGCGACTCGTTGCCACTTTCGATGTTGTGACTCACAGTAGACTGTACTGAACACGGCAATCGTTGCCTCTCTTCTCACGATTTTGTTCACTAATAGGGCGCCCTCATTTATTAGGCGCATAGGTCGAAATTGGAGAAAAAAATATCGCCTTATAGTTATAGTCAGAAAATTACGGTATTTAGAAATAGAAGATGAATGAATGCAAAATTGATCATGTAGAGATTGTCAGCTGTAGAAAAGAGTTGAATATGTTTTTTTCTTTTTTCTTCATAAGTTCATTCTGCATGTGTTATGATAGTTGTACAACTCCCTTCGTTGGTGTTTGTTTATTTGTATTTGCTTTGTTGTGTGTGATCTTTTTTTCTTCTAATGGCAATAACCTTTTGACAGTAGGGTTAGGTCGTAGGTTGGTTGGGTTGTTGTTTTTTTGTCGTTAAGCATTCAGTCCATTGAGAACTTTTGGATGTGACTTGGTGGGTTTGTCAGTATGTTGTAGTAACCTTGTGCCTTGCCATCGAGTCTCTTCGAACCATGACAGCAGTTTTAGTTTTTTGTTGTTTTTCTTTAATTAACAAAATCCAAACACCTGATGAGTCAACAAATAACAATAAAAAAAATAAAAATCGCTTAAAAAGTTAATAAGTACCAAGTTCCCATCAACAATCATAATTTTAAGAATCCAGTTTCGGGTTTTTGGGGTGTTTGTTCTTACAACAGGGCTTCCAAATTTTTCATCACTTGGCAGATTTCAATGAAAGGTTAGGATGGCAGGCAGGAAAAACTATTTCTTGTGCAAGCAACACTTTGAGGGGGAATGGAGAGAAGTTGTGGGGGAGGGGGGACAAAACCTGAGGGGTCTGGAATGCCGTGTGAATGTTTTAAATCTTGGAGTGTTCTGAGATTTTCTACTGAAGAGGTTTCTGTACCCAGAGCTTCAGATTGTCAGCGGGCCCGGGTCATTGACCCATACTGTCTGTGATTTGACCCCTCATTTTGTGCAGCAAGGGGTCATCTGACCCACAAAGTCTGCAATAAAGTGTAGGTTTATGCTAACTACAGTGACATATTGCTGGCCCATTATCTTGGAAAATGACCCATAATTTTCTGCACTTATGACCCAAGAAGTTTCCCAAAAATCTGAAGCTTTGTATAACGTATCTTATTTGTGAATTCAGTATATCAATTTTGTCTGAGATACTCCACGCCCTTCTCTCTCTCTCTCTTCCCTCCTTGTAAATGTGTCTTGTCCCAGATCATTCTTATTGAAGAAATTATGTTGACTGGAACGTAATATCCCTGCGTTCTTTTTCAGTATAGCTGACATTTTCTGCTCCCACCCTTGATAATGATATGTTACATCAGTTAGACTCAGCCAGAGGTGAACGTAGATTGAAAGCCTGGCCAGAACAGTGTGGAGTTTTCATGGATTTATGTCCTTTTTTCTCTCATGTATTTGTTTATTTATTTTGTTATTATTTTATTTTTTCAACTGAATATTGAATAACTTGTCTCTAGTCAGGAGTCAGGGGAGGTTATCTGTCAGTTCTGAGCCGAGCCCATCACACAAGTCAGTCAGTATCATCTCCCTTTGTGTAAAGTCATGCTTTTTCTGCTGCTTTTTTTCTTAAAGTTAAAGCTAACTTTAAATAATATTTATTTGTTGCGGAGTCTTCTGCATATTATTTTAGATATTTTTTTCTAGTCGAGGTCTATACCATCTCTCTCTCTCTCTCTCTCTCTCTCTCTCTCTCTCTCTCTCTCTCTCTCTCTCTCTCTCTCTCTCTCTCTCTCTCTCTCTCTCTCTCTCTCTCTCTCTCTCTCTCTCTCTCTCTCTCTCTCTCTCTCTCTCTCTCTCTCTCTCTCTCTCTCTCTCTCTCTCACTCACTTTTTTCTTCACTCCCCCCCCCATTTATTATATAGTATAGTATAGTGTGGGACTGGCTCAAGCCTAAGCCTCGCGGCTTATAAACGTCCCTTCATTGACACTGTTTTGTTTGCTTAAAGCATGCCTTTTAAAATTATGATTGTAATTCAATCATCATCTTCAAAACATAGTTGACTAAAATTTTCGTCTTTGTCAAGGAGATTTTTGAAGGTGTTTAGTGTTGGTGCTCTTTTTAGGTTAGGTGTTAGTAAATTCCAGAGGTTAGCAACTCGATTACTAAAACAATGTTTACGCCTGTTTGTATTACAACGCTGTATATGTAATTTTCCCTCTTGATTTCTAGTGCTGTTATAAATGGACAGTGTAAAAAGAGAATCAATGCTAATGTCGTCTAAGTTGTTAAAATTTTGTACATCTGTATAAGGTCTCCCCTAACACGTCGTTGGAATATATATTATGTTTATCTGGCTACTAAGCGGCTGTATACACCAGTCAGCAGAAACTGGCTGTCAAGTGAGACTTATTTTTTAAAATGTATTTCTTGTGACATTCTAATTATTTTGCTCCGTTTTTCTTGTAATATATTTTATTCTGGAAATGATTACTCTCTTTGTGTTCCTATTCCAAGATTCCCGCCATTTTTGAAAACTGTTGATTACAATGCTTGGTATATTTGGTATACCGGTAGAATGTTATTTAAAAAACAAAACAAAAAATAACTACATCTTTGGCTTAAGATTTCTAGTATCCTCTGGCAATAACAGCTTTTAGTACAGCACTTATTCAAAATGAAAAAGAAAGTAACAGACGTGTTGTGTGCCCGTTAGGACACTTAGTTCCGGTTGGAAAAACACTGTCTGCTGCTGTAAACACGGCATGGCTGCTCTGTGATTGAAATAGAGGGGTGGTTAATTGCTCAGTTATCAGTTTGGAGATTTAATAATATTATGTCCTGTTTTATGTATCTTTGCTAAAGTGTTTATATGCGTTGACTATAAACAGTTATGTACTTATTTGTTTTCTTGATATGACCGCATAAATACCCTAAAACTTGAAGATAAGAACGAAATATAGTTTTTGTTTAAGGTAGGTAGGTAAATGGGCAGCTTTGAAAAAGCGTTATGCTACTGACTAATGAGTGAAATTGGTTCAATGTGCAAAGTTCTCAATTTTCTTAGGCTTTAACTAGTTTAAGATAAATCATGACATAGACTACGACAGAGTCAACTGGAAAAAGGCTGCTTTGGTCAGCATAAATTGTCAAGTCTACTGTATTTTTGGACTCCCAGACTGAGACCCCTGCGCCTTATATATAAGTTAAAATATGACTAATAAATATTAGGAAAATTCTATAAGAAAATCTTCATTTTGTGTACAATTTAGAGGGTGCGCCTTGTATATAAGTTAAAATATGACTAATAAATATTAGGAAAATTCTATAAGAAAATCTTCATTTTGTGTACAATTTAGAGGGTGCGCCTTATAATAAGTCATGCCCCAAAATAGTCGGTAACTGGATATTTGTCAAATAGTTTTACTATGTAGTTTATCTCATTTCGTTTTATATTATTATTTTCTTATTCTTGCTGCCTTCAATAGCAACAATGTAACAGGGTTATGACATTTATATATTAAAACCAAAGTTTTCACTCCAGCATTATTAGCGTTTAGTTAGTACAGTGGAACCTCCCTTGTAAGACCTTCATCCAAAATATCATCCAAAATGAGGTCTTATAAGGGAGGGGTCTTATAAGAGAGGTAATTTTAATACTTATAAAGAAGAACATTGTCTCAGAGAAGTAGGTCTTATATGGGAGGGAGTCTTATAAGGGAGGTTCCACTGTAGTTTGTCACATCATTTACTGGACATGTTCAGCATTACTGATTTTCTTGTCATACTATTTTGTTTTCTTGAAAAGTCATTTCCGATTTTCCTTTTCTTTTTATCTGTTCGCCCCTAATCCCCCCCCTTCCCCCTTTATTTAGTGGTCAACTAAAACTTGGAGGAGGAGGAGGAGAGGGAATGGGCAGTCATTAGCATTAGCATTAGCACTACTTTAGCTCTATTCATGTAATTAACTTGTGATTTCAGAATTACTAGCGCAACGCCGAGTACCAGTAACGCCTAGTAACGGTAACGCCTAGTAACGGTAACGCCAAGTACTGGTAACGCTGAGTACAGCAAATTTGAAGCGATTCGGTTAAGAAACGGCGGAGTCGTATAGCACGCTCGTTTCTGAACCGATTCGCTTCCGGTTTGGCACACCGATAGTCACCGTCCCCAGTCATCTACCTGCCAAATGCGAAGGCAATCGGTCCAGAAACGCCGGAGATACGGGCGCCGAGAGGCCGGCGGATGCGCGTTTCGCGCATTTGCGAAACCGCGCAAATAATGCGGCCGCCTCGGTTGCCGTTGCCACCGCCCCGTTAGGGCTCACAGCAAATTTGAAGCGATTCGGTTGAAAAACGGCGGAGTTATAAGGCCCGTTTCGTGTTTCAGACACACAGACACACACACACACGGACGGACACTTGGCTTTTTACTATATGATTAAGCAAAACAGCTGTAATGTTAAGTATTACCATTTATTATTATCACATTGATTTTGATAATAATGTATTAGTGTGGGTTTTTTTTTTCTCTTCAACTTAACCTGAATTGAAACTATTAACTTTTTTTTCTCTTATGTTTCACTTCTGATTTTGCTGAAATCAAACTACACAGCTTTAAAGCAAACCTTACACTTGGGTTAAGCAATAATTCACAGATGGGTTTTAATCAAATCCATTTGAATTAATTTTATTTCATTTGGTCCATTTTGTACAACTTTATAGCAGAAACCAATCTTTTCTGTGAAAGTATTTTAGTTGACAGGGTTACCCGTGTGCGTAGGACTTATTCATTGTATTTTGTTTTCATTCAAAATAATGTATTTTGTTCTTTATATAATGATGCTATGAATGATGTCTGTGTTTCTCCCTATTCATTAGTGTTTATGTACAATGTTAAGTTAGTGTTTATGTACAATGTTAAGTTAGTGTTTATGTACAATGTTATGTTAGTGTTTATGTACAATGTTAAGTTAGTGTTTATGTACAATGTTAAGTTAGTGTTTATGTACAATGTTAAGTTAGTGTTTATGTACAATGTTATGTTAGTGTTTATGTACAATGTTAAGTTAGTGTTTATGTACAATGTTAAGTTAGTGTTTATGTACAATGTTAAGTTAGTGTTTATGTACAATGTTAAGTTAGTGTTTATGTACAATGTTAAGTTAGTGTTTATGTACAATGTTAAGTTAGTGTTTATGTACAATGTTAAGTTAGTGTTTATGTACAATGTTAAGTTAGTGTTTATGTACAATGTTAAGTTAGTGTTTATGTACAATGTTAAGTTAGTGTTTATGTACAATGTTAAGTTAGTGTTTATGTACAATGTTAAGTTAGTGTTTATGTACAATGCTTTGTTGATTTTTGTGTTTTTGTACAATCATATGTGTAGGCTCATTCATTGTTTTTAGTGTTTATTTTAATGTTAAGTACAGCGCCCTGAGCTCCCTGTTAAGTTAGTGGAGTAGAATGCTTTATAAATGTCCATAATTATTGTTATTATTAGGAAGAATTGTCCACATAGTTTCTGCTGTGCTGATTAATCTTATTAAAGGGTTAAAGTATTGACATAATTTTTGCCATGTGATGTGATAATTCCCGTGCACATTTTAAGGACTTCCCCTCGTGTTTTTTTAGATTTTGTTTATGATTTTACTACTGTATAAATCGTCAGTGGAATTCAAAATTAGTCGTATCTCAATTTTGGTAGTTTTGATAACAATGAAAGAAACTGTTTTAAAAATTAACCGCGTTTACCACAATTTATTAACTATGATGAATATGTTGTTTATGTTATTAAGGTGTGCCTTATTGTCCCAAACCCCCACATCATGCTAAATAACTACAGAGATGATTCAGATTCAGTTCATCTCGAGACCCCCTTGGGATATAAGAAAAGGCATATCCCCTTGTGCAGAAAATGACATTTGATTTAAATGATTTATTGACCAACAACACATGTACATCCAAATGAGATGAACAGACATAACGGCAGCAACAAGCTTGAAGCCTATGGTGTGCCAACTCAAATTTAGTCTCTAATATCATGGCGGCTGGCAAACACATACACCTTAAGAAAATAAACAAAAGTCAATTTTCAATATTAGGAGGAAAAGCATGAAAACAAAACAAAAATATAATAACGATCGTTGTCGACAGAAAGTAGTTAAACATTAGTGAATACCTGTACAGCAAACTGATGAAAAACCCATTCAAGATATGAAAGTTAGAGAGAAGGAGAAATAACAGCAGCAATTATAGGAATGATGATGGGGAATACCAAAGTACATGAATAATGAATTTCAGATCACACAATGTCATCAAAACATCTAGAAAATTCTGCAATGATTTTTGACAATTTATATAAGGTACTGCTTAACACTCTCTCCAAGCTGTAGATCACAACATGATTTACCTAATTACATTTGAAATGAACCATGTAAATACGATGCAATGAAAAGTTATGAATTGAGGTGATGTGGGAATGTGTATGATTATATATATGTGGGTGTGTAATGCATGTTTACCTTTGATTGATGTGAACAAGAAAACCTTGTATCCTTGTGAGTGAAGATCAATACATTTGACAAAGACTCCACTTTCAGTTGGCTAACACATAACACTCTCTCCAAGCTGTAGATACAACATGATTTACTTCATTTTGATATAAAACACACATATGTGAACCAGCATCACGAAAGGGACATTAAGTCGCTGGGATAGTTTTTCACAACAAACTTGCAAAGTCAAAAATTTCATTTTTTGGTCAATTTTGAAGTTGTGGGTATTTTTGTGTTCTCTGACATATTTTTTTCCATATTTATAAAGGATAATTTTTATTAGTTAAAGTTTTACGTCCTCTAAGCAAAGCCATACGAGATCTATTTTGATTATGTTCTCTAAATGGTCTTATAAGTGTTTTCAAACGAGTAGGTCAATGTATGTTCTTCAGCTAGGCTAGACTTCAGTGTTTTATGAAAATGGCCGACACTGGCCGAAAATGGCCGACACTCTCCCTATTAACTTTAAATGCTCATAACTCTGGAATGGAAAAAAGGTACAAGAATGCTTCTTGTATCATTAGAAAGAGAATTGTCTGAAGTTTTCAAATGTATCATTTTCTCAGAATGGTCAGTTTGAAACTTAATGTCCCTTTCATGGTGCTGGGTCAATTATGCTTAATTAATGTTATCCTTTTGATGTAGCTGCCATGCTACAGAGTTTACTCTCTAATCTGGCAGATTTAATAATCTTATGTGTGTTATTAAAACACGTCATGTGTAAGAAATTGTCTTCCTTTATTTTAGTGTGTGCGTGCGCGCGCGTGTACGTGTGTGTGTGTGTGTGGACCCGTTTGTGTGTTATGCGAAGATGCATGTTTTTATGTCTATGAATATGTCACAGCGTGAGGGTGAGGGTGGGTATGTGAGCGCGTCTGAGTATGTTTCATATGTCTGTAATTTTGTATGTGGGGCGATTCTTAGTTTGTGTAAAGCGCCATGAGTAGTACACCTAGAATGCGCGCTATATAAATGTTCTTTATTATTATTATTATTATTGAACTGCTGTGCAAAGAGTTGAGAAAGCAAATACTAATGTGTTCACATGCAGGTGACTGATTAAATGTATTAGAACTGTATTGTTTAACTGTAAGAGAAATCGGAAGGAAGTCTAACAACAGTTCCTTAACATAGATATATTTTAAATGATCCAAGAAAGATCCAAGATCAAATCCTTGAATTGGACACTCGTTCGCATGTTTTTAATTGTAATTTTAAAGTTCTGCCTTAAATTTGTTGAATATCACTTACACAGTGACACTGTATACGATTTGATTCCAATAAGAAACGATCGTGACGATGTCTGTGAGTCATGATTCACGTGAAATACTTCCTTCTAAAAATAACTCTACTATTTTCGTTCACTGTACTCATGTAGACCCCAATACACGAATCAAATAAAATGTCTGACACAAAAATAAGATATCTTTTTATCAGATTTGTGCGGGAGACTACACAATATAGTGAACATATACAGTTGGCATCCAATGCCATAGTGATTATGATTGTCCTTTTCTTGTATGGTGTTAAAATCACACTTCCCCCCCTCTCTCATGCATCCAATGCCATAGTGATTATGATTGTCCTTTTCTTGTATGGTGTTAAAATCACACTTCCCCCCCTCTCTCATGCATCCAATGCCATAGTGATTATGATTGTCCTTTTCTTGTATGGTGTTAAAATCACACTTCCCCCCCTCTCTCATGCATCCAATGCCATAGTGATTATGATTGTCCTTTTCTTGTATGGTGTTAAAATCACACTTCCCCCCCTCTCTCATGCATCCAATGCCATAGTGATTATGATTGTCCTTTTCTTGTATGGTGTTAAAATCACACTTCCCCCCCTCTCTCATGCATCCAATGCCATAGTGATTATGATTGTCCTTTTCTTGTATGGTGTTAAAATCAACATGTACCAAGTACCCGTTTTAATGGATTAAATGTTGATTTTATGAAATCTGTGAATTTATTTATTCTGTCAAAGATCTATACGCTGTACCATTAAACTCTATTCTGGCAAAGGGTAAGGCTTGCAGTTGTTGCTGGTTTTTTCCCCTTTCTTTTTTTTTTTTTTTTTTTTTTTGGGGGGGGGGTGTACAAGAGGTGATAACTGTTGTTTTGAATGAAGCAATAATGGGCACTTTATGAAATTCGTGACGTTATAAAAATGTTTTTTTAGCTTTCGTTTTCTTTTTCGCTTTTTTTGTGTGCGGTGTAATTGTTACAATGAAGCATGTCAAAAGCGTGAAAAGTTATCATTCCAATGTTCTGTTATCTTTGCTCGTAAGACTATAAGAGGATTTTGTGGAATTGAAATGTTCTTTCTTTTCCCATTTATTTGTGGGGTTCGCCATTAAAATGTGAAATCAAATGATTCATGTAGCATGCGAAAGTGCCAATAGTATGTGTTTATGTGTGTGTGTGTGTGTGTGTGCGTGTCCGCATGTATGTGCATATGTACACAACAAAACTGCTGGGCTCTGCAATGTATAATCAACTTATAACCAACGACAAAAAAGACACCACCTAGATTGATTTAAAAAAAGAAACAGCAAGCAATCTCATGACCATCTCAGCTGGTTCATTTAAGGCGAGGTAAACAAGTTGCGGGTTTCAAACAATTGAATTTCACTGAACATTAATTTTGTTTTTCTGTCGTGTTATGGGAAACACCACCTGTTTCTCTCCTACAAATCGGGCAACCATCTTCATCAATATAATATCACACAAAAGACACCAGAAAACTAGACACCACCCCGCACAAGAATACCCCCACCCACCCCCACCCGGCCACACTCACTCTGCTGCCCCCTCCCCTTCCCCACTTCATGAACCAGGGCTGACGCAACTGGAAACTTTCACCCCCAACTTCCAAACCCCCCCTCCCTCTTTAGCCCCCTCTCATCTTCCCCCCTTCTCTCTTCCTCCTCATCTTCCTTCTCATTCTCTTCATCGCTCCAATGTCCCCCACTCCGCGACAGCCCGTCACGATCCAAGTCTTTCAACATGTCTTCTTCTTCCTCCCAGTTATCATCCACGATCGTCGAAGTGTGATAATGCTTCGTGTCGACCATTCTGGGAGGGCTAAGAGAAGCAGAAGAAGAAGAAGAAGAAACAGTGGAAGCTTTCTGAAGACTCTGCACCTCCGTGAATTCGCAGTCTACTTCATTTTCCTGGTCAGGTCTGAACCCCGGGCACTTCCAGGGCTGGAATTGTTGGATGGCGGAGAGAGGGGTAGGGTGCTGTATCCAGGATAGGGCCCGCTGGATGGAGAGCACGTAGACGTCTTCCTTGGCGGAGATCTGGTCCAAAAAGGCCCTCAGGGCATCCATGTGGAAGTCCGTCTCCAGCCATTTGGAGTGCAGGTTAAGATACAGCGGGGCCCTGTGTCAGATGGGGAAATAATTATGTAAAAAAAATGTAAAAAATAAAATAATTATTATTCGCCGATCACTCGGACAATTTTCTGCCATATGAGCGCTGATGTCTCAAGTCATGTCGCTGATGCGTCATGCTGCCGTTATATATGCGCGTAACTAGGAAACGGGCGTAGACTTCAGATGGAGAACATCTTTGTAAAGAGCCAGCCACACCGTGACACTGCATACGATTTGATTCCAATAAGAAACGATCGTGACGATGTCTGTGAATCATGATTCACGTGAAATACTTCCGTAAAAAAACACGAATCAAATAAAATGTCCGATACAAAAATAAGACATTTTTATCAGATTTGATACAATATAGTGAACATATACAGTTGGATTTCATTAGATTCATTTAGACAGAAGAAGTTCACATGAATCCTGCCTCACAAATGTCAAAATCGGATCGCACTGAATCGAATCGTGTGGCTGGCCGTTAAGAGTTTCTAGAGCAAAGGCAGTAGGAGAATGGACCAGTAAGGCAGACAGATAAACGACAGCAAAAGAGAGTGACAGATTAAAGGACCAGTAAGGCAGACAGATAAACGACAGCAAAGGAAATGGCAGAGTCAAAAGAGAGTGACAGATTAAAGGACGTTGCTAGCACAAAATGTCCAGAAGGTGGGGGAACTATATTTGTACAAAAGCCCCCCTGGTATCCACACGGAGAGGGGAGGGGGTGGTTAAAAAAAAAGTAATAATTGGAAACAGTAGATTATATTCTTCTAGTGCATATGTACGGAACAGTTTAACGAAATGTCCCTTGGTTGGCTCCTTAGAGACCCAGTGACGCATCACGATTAAGTCCCTTGGTTTTTTTGCATACAGAAAGAAACAGACTAGGTTATCACATAACCCATATCGCGGAGGACAAACATAAACTGTCATGTTTAACTGCAACTCTGCATTTTAGCACCCACAGTGATTTCTGACTGTGACACACATACAAATTTCTGGACCTTCTGGA
>CM065693.1:6444633-6459633 GCA_017654935.2 Phymorhynchus buccinoides
TTATATTTTAAGGACAGTTACAATAATGCACAAACTGTAGCTATAATGCGCATGCACACACATAGACACACACACACACACATACACGCAGGCGCAGGCACACACACACACACACACACACACACACACACTGATCATGCTTCTTAAATATACAAGCATGCTAGTTGATATTGTAAAACTGAGATGTGCATAAAAAATGATACTAAAATTATTATTTTAAATTTGCTAAACAATTATACTAAATAATACATATAAAACAAAATATGGATTCCTAGAATATTTAGTCACTTTTTCCACGACTTTAGGTTGCAGGAAAGATTGATAAAACCATTAAAAACTGTTAAATATGACCCCCCCCCCCCCCCCCTTCATGAAATATCATGAAATATATGCAAAATATTTAGTCACCTCTTCACCTTTCAGCAATCTATGCTCAACAAATACATCATCATCATCTTCTTCGTAATCAGCATCATCATTATCTTCTTCTTCTTCATCATCATCATCATCATCATCGATGTTATCATCAACATCGTTAGCATCATAGTAGTGGGGTGTTAGCAAACAAATCAAACACTAAGACATAACAATAGCCCTGTTTGAATGTTTCGTTGTTTCTGTATGCTCTTGTCCAAATAAAATAAATCTTAAAAAATTAAAAAATTAATGCATATGCAAAATAGTAATTCACATTGACGCTTACATAAAAAAAGATAATATTATCATTGATAGACAGAAAACTTCCAATACTCTTCGAAACAAAGCATATTATCTTTTACATTATAAATCGTATTAACATGAGCATGAGACATAACAACTGAACACGATTATATATAAACTTGCAAGCGCGTTCAATTCAATTCATTGAAATCACATTTGTTTTAGCACTGCTTACAACACACAAAGCTCTGCGCTATCACCATGTACAATAATGATATTAGCCACGTTAAAATAAAACATTATTCACATACTATACGATCCAGACTAAGCAACGTGTTGAAATCTTAACCAAAGAAAATACACACACAAAAAAACAACAATACAAACGGTATTTAAAGATCCACCACGTCACGTGTCAAAATCACGGTTTTTACGTGTCTTCCCTCTTATTGCTGGTAAGAATCTTAAAGACCCACCAAATCACGTGTCAATATCACGGGTTTCACCTCTTACAGCTGGAAATAAATCTTGCTTTGACCAGGTCTCAATCCCAAATAAATGCCCCCAAATTCAAACCGAAACAATTTTAAAGAGCCGCCTCAATTTTAAGTTGGGAACATCTGTCACAGCTACCCATAAAAAACCAAGGGACTTAATCGTGGTGCGTCAGTGTCTTTAAGAAATCTTCCATGCATAAGAGGAAATGTGACACATGACGTGGGGGGTCTTTAAAATGTCGATTTTAAACCAGGTAAACTGTCATAGTTTGTTCCTTCAAGCCTTTCTTTGTTTGGTAAGCGGACTGCACGTGTTTCTAAGGTTGTGCTGCAAGCAAAACATCAAATCAAGCAAAATAAAGTATATACAAGACAGAGGAAGAAATGACGGAAGTGGAGACAGACAGCAAAATATTACGATCAGGATACCTAACGAAGACATGTTATTGTTCCCCTTTGTTGCCGGCATATTTTATTAGTCCCCGAGCCGAAGGTTCGGGGAACTATTGTTTTTGGTCTGGTCCGTCCGGCGGCGGCGGCGTGCCTCCGTCCGTCGTTCCGTCCGTCCGGCTATTCGTCCGTTTTTCTAAAAAACTATTCAGTCTATCATCATTGGTATACTAGTTTGCCAAGATGCAAGCTATCCACTGATGTATTTAGTTTTACATTAAGGTCAAGGTCGCGCCAGTTACGGGGTTCAAACCACAAAACACATAATCGCTAATATCTCGCGAAGTTTTGCATGTATTTCAATGCAGTTTTTTTCACATAATTTCTTGATGAATGGTCTATAACACAGTTGTCATGATTTTTTCTGTGCGTGCGTGTGCGCATGATCGATCGAGCGCGCTCAAATCACGGGTCCGAACCCCAAGGCTATATATAAAAAAACTATTCAGTTACGTGCTGTTTTGGTGCGTTTTGATGTACTTACGTGCTGTTTTGATGCGTTCTTATGTATGTGTACAGCCGACACATTCCGATTTCGGAGTAGCTCGGCGATGCTGCGAGGGGAATTTGCAGCCGCTCGGCGTTGCACTTGTTAGGTTTATCACTGCTTGGGAATGGGTCTTTATACTACGTCTCGGCGACACGAAAGGGGCGATAATTTTCGGACTGACTTGACCATGCCACCTAGTGATTAGTCAGGGGCAGATCATTTTCTGTGGTTATATACTACTAGTTCCTGACAGGCAAGGGCGATAATCTTAAGTAGGTGGTGTTCACAGCTCAGTGTACAAGACAGGGGCAGAGAATGTTCAGTATAAAGCCTCGAAAATAGAGTTTTACGTCCTCTTGGTCTGAATCAGACACATATGGGACATTTGTAAATACAAATATGGTGGGAATAATACTGGAGGCAATGCCCGGAGGCAGTACGAAACCAGTAAAGTCCCGATCTTTTAAATTAATACAGATAGCTGTAGCGGTGACCACGCCTCGGTTAAACCTCATCGGCTATGGCACCGCCACAAGTAGTACTACCTTAATACACATAAAGCCTCATTAAACTAACGTTAATATATATACAACTTTGCATTGCACAGAACTCTTGAAAAATACAGAAAAATTATACTGAAAAGAAAGAAACGAAAACAAATACCCCAACTAAAGCTACAGGATACAGTTTTCATCACATTTCCCCAGAAACAACATTGTGACCAAGAAAGTTGAATATAACCCTACTTCTAAATTGAACAAAGGGGGATAACTCTCTTTCTAAATGTTCACAAAACGTCGCCAGCCACTTTCTACACCTTACAAAATAAATACCTCTAGTCTGAATGAAAGAAAGCTCAGATGATGTTTCTAGTTGAATGTTATTGAACAAACTCACACTAAGCACATCAAAGAACGCTTTCCTGCACGAGCATTGGATTAGTCAACAAAGAGATAAAACAATGAAACATAAACATATTTACAAATCAAGAGCTGTACACTACCGTACACATATACATAAAAAACGTTTCAAAATTTAAATATCCAAATGTGCTATGCAAAATTATGTCCCCTACCCTTTTCCACGCACGCACACACACACACACACACACACACCACACACACGCACGCACACACACACACCTCAAGCTACTAATCATAACAGGCCAATGTCAGAGAACAATTTTCCGTGTCATAAAATGAAGCCCATCATTTAGGTCATCAATTCTTTATAACCCAAAGGACAAATCAAACCAACATGGACCGTTTTATACGTCATTTTATAGCAATTCCAATCGTTTGTCTTAATCAAAAGAATGACTTTCACGCATCTTCTTGGTTTTGCAATAAATTTAGCCATTTCATGTTTAGTGCTAATGGATGATTTTCGGAAAAAAACCTAGGGGAGAGCACTTCGTGAAAATTAGAGTTGATTACCTCGACTTACTCGGTCAATAGCAACCATGGCGGCATGGCGTCGAAGCTTGTGCAGGATGCGAGTCAGCGACTTGCAAACTTTTTTAAAAAAAAAAATGAGGGGCGGCCAGTATCCACAAATTGAGAGAACTTGCAAATTGTGACGTACAAATATAAATGACATCAATTTTAGAATGACGCACGGTGTTCCAAGTCATGTAAGTCTACTCAAAACACACGAGGCGAGAGCTGGGGATCTACCTGAAGGTAGAGTAACTTCCCCTGTTTGACCGATTGAATTAGGCAAGATCACTCCCACCCACCATGAAATTACTCCCCTTAATTATTTCCGAACAATTCCTGTTGTTATTTCATGAAATGTTTCGTCCATTTGAAACCAAATGAAGAAACAAGGCATCGGTTTACATGGCATCACTGATAGACTTTGCTCCTGTTTCTATCCGTAGAAACCGTACTTATGGAATGGTTCCCTGATTTGGACAAGAATGACCTGTTGCCTAAAAACCCTATATACGAGTCCACTCTGATTAGTAGTAGAATAGTAGACTCTGGTGTAGAGTGGCACAGTGGTAGCGCGTTCGCCTCGTGTCAAGTAAACCCGAGTTCGAACCTTGGTGCAGGGGATTTTTCCTCTCACTTTGCACTAGGCCTTACGGTCTGAACGTGAAGTCTGTTGGATGAGACGATAAACCGAGGTCCCGTGTGCCCATGCACTTAGCATACGCTAAACCCAGTGGCAACGAAAAAGTTGTCATTTGGTCAAAATTTACCCCCCCCCCCACACTTTCCTTTCTCATCAGTCACACAAAACCCGCATGAAAAAAAATGGGGTGGCGCGCCTCTGGCTGCGACGCGCTCTCCAGGTGGGAGCAACCTTAATTTTACAGAGACGCCTCTGTGATTATAAAGTACCTAATACCTAATACCTAGTGTGCGTAATGTGCGCTCAAATATAAATTGTAGAGTATGTTTTCTTTCACCCTTTGATTTGACTTCCCCCGTTAGCACACTGGCTTGGCAGCACGACCTGCTACAACTGAAATTATGTGGCTAAAAATGGTGGACTTATGACACATTAAAAACCCCACCCAATAATGATATATTATAATTATTAGGATATTTGAATGTATGATTATGATTAACAATTATTAATAGAATGAAGATTTGTTATTGTTGCAATTATCTTCCTTGGTCAATAATTATCATCACACTCATCATCATCATTATTATTACATTTCGTCGTCATCGTCACCACCATCATCATCAATAACACTAATCTGAATATATTTTTTAAAGACCCACCACGTCACGTGTCAAAATCGTGGTTTTCACGTGTTTTCCCTCTTATAGCTGGTAAGAAATCTTAAGAAATATTCCAAGCATGCGAGGGAATGTGACACGTGACGTGGGGGGTCTTTAAGAAAAGATAAGTAAGAATGACAAACAATTGACACCAAGGGAATATTCAGGGAATATTTTTGTTTTCAACAACTAAAACATGCAAGCCAATTTTTGTTAGTGAAGCATATTATATCCATGGCACTACTTCGTTAAAAAAACAGTAATTAAAATTTTATTTACAACGAAAATATTTCCCATTTTATACATCAATCAATCGTCATTTAAAAAAAGAATAAAAAAAAGAATGAGACATTGAAATTTGAGACAACAACGGATGGATGAATATTATTCTATTTACTTTGGTAACAGAAAGAAACTTTGGAAGAAAAATCAACCTGTCTTTGAATGAGAGAGAGAGAGAGAGAGAGAGAGAGAGAGAGAGAGAGAGAGAGAGAGAGAGAGAGAGAGAGAGAGAGAGAGAGAGAGAGAGAGAGAGAGAGAGAGAGAGAGAGAATTGAATTGAAACTTTATTTTACAACGGTCAAACTATTGGCATACAGTAGCCATTTTTCATACTTGCCGTTAACATACACAAACAAATAGATGAAACAGAAAGCGAACTAATTCTAATTAAATTGGTTGAGAGGTTGTAGTGAAAAATAATAAAATAAGAAAGTGAATTGTGAGTAAAAGACAGCAAGGTTAACATAATGATATGTACATCCTGGGACGGTATTCACGTCCAGATAGCATGAGACTTAGCATCCTCCAATGTCCTATAGGATTTAATATCTTCTACTAGCATCAAACAGTTAAACAGTTGTCTGCAATTTAAATAGCTTGACCAAACAGCTAAAAATAACACTGCCTACACAATGATAAATAGATACGCAAATATTTACATACTTACATAATATTCATTTTTAAAAACAGAAGGTCAAAAAAGCTGAAAAGTGCTGATGTGTTTAGTTGAATTTTGTGTGTGACCTTTTTTTCTGGTTATGTTATTGAATGTTTCTATTTTTAAAGAAACCAAACAATTGAAACACTAACTTTTCATTCTACAATTGACAAAAGCATAAATCTGTTGCAAAGGAATTGGTACTATTGCCAGTCTGTTTGAAATTAAGAATGAAAAATCAATTAAAAAAAAAAAAAATTTGTATAAATATTTTTTCTTGTTCTGTTTTCTAATAAGCCATTTTAAAATCGATTGTAGACTGAATCTGAGGCCTAGAATTCAGGCTCTCCTTCTCCTGCCAGTTTCGTTATCATTTACTAACATTTTCGTTTGCTGGAAATTACAGCAAAAATATAACAAAAACTGTGTTTGTGACTCAAAATAATTGATAAAAAAGCATGACTTGTACTCACTCTTTTCAATCACAAGGATGACTTCACAAAACTCCCGCCTAAAAGCGCTTAGAGCTTTGATGAATAAGCGCTGTAGAAATGTACATAATAAATAATATGAATTGAAACAGAGAGACTGCTGACTGTGAGACACTACTAGGGTCTACAGTGATGAATTACAACAGTTTGAATCCATGTTTAAAAGATTAATAACAAATTAACGTTACTGAACCTTGGTCGATTCATGCAGGACAAGTAGTGAAAGGGATGCCACTCAAGCCCAAATTACTTCCCTTGATATGTCACCTTGTTATAGTCGCAGTGTTTTTTGCTTTGTTTGTCTCTGCATGTTTGTCTATGTCTTTCTTGATGTGTGTGCACTTGTCTTGTCTGTGGGTTGTTCGTCCCTCCTCTGCCACTCTCTTTCTTTCCTCTCCTCCTCTATTTGTTCCTGCCCGCCTTCCTTCCCTTCTCTCTCTCTCTCTCTCTCTCTGTCTCTCTCTTCACCTCCCCCCTCCCCCACCGTATCTCCTCAACTTCAAACGTTTAGTTATATGTAAACGATGCTTTCCCAATGTGTCATAAAAAATCGTTTTGGTTAATGGCATTAAAAGTGTCAAAGTCTCTCACTGCCTCTCTCCATGATTCATCTCATTGTTCCTGTCGTCGTATTCTGAGTCGTATGTCTCCATCGTCGAGGAACTTGAGGTGGTTCCACCCCTCATATTACCTCATGTCTCTCTCTCTCTCTCTCTCTCTCTCTCTCTCTCTCTCTCTCTCTCTCTCTCTCTCCATGGTTCATATCATTGATCCTGTCGACGTATTCTGAGTCGTATGTCTCCATCGTCGAGGAACTTGAGGTGGTTCCAGGCCTCATAGTACCTCATGTCTCTGTCTCTCTCTCTCTCTCCCTCTCTCCGTGGTTCCAGGCCTCATAGTACCTCATGTCTCTGTCTCTCTCTCTCTCTCCCTCTCTCCATGGTTCATCTCAGTGCTCCTGTCGTCGTATTCTGAGTCGTATGTCTCCATCGTCGAGGAACTTGAGGTGGTTCCAGGCCTCATAGTACCTCATGTCTCTGTCTCTGTCTCTGTCTCTCTCTCCGTGGTTCATATCATTGATCCTGTCGTCGTATTCTGAGTCGTATGTCTCCATCGTCGAGGAACTTGAGGTGGTTCCAGGCCTCGTAGTGTCTCATGTTGGAGAAGTCCACTCCGTTGATCGCCATGATTTCATCCTTCACCTTCAACTGACCACACTTCTCCGCTGGACCCCCTGCAACAGAACGCAAAAGAGGAAAGGACATCTGTCAGCTAGAGCGTGAAAACGCTGGATCAGCCAGCCGCGTGGCAGCATTTTCGGGTCCAGTGACCTTGCAGGAAAACCCCAGACAAACATGCCTGAACCTAAAGTCCGATCAAACAGTCTACTCCTGCACTTTACAGTACCCCTGCGCCAGCGAGAATCTCGCGCCGGGCAGCATTGTCGGTTTCAGTGACCTTGACCTTTGATCAATTACCTTCATTTTCGAACGTGGCTTAAAGATGTTCTAAATACCTATCCGCACGCAGCATTTGAGCCTCCTAGGTCTGTCCGTTCAAACGTTATTGTGGTTGCATAGACACGTTTCCCAAGGGTTTCTCCAGAGTTATTGTTCTTTGATAGCACCCCCCCCCCCTCCCTAAAAGGCCCAAGGGTTTCTCCAGAGTTATTGTTCTTTGATAGCACCCCCCCCCCCCTCCTTAAAGGCCCAAGGGTTTCTCCAGAGTTATTGTTCTTTGATAGCACATCCCCCCCCCCCCTCCCTAAAAGGCCCAAGGGTTTCTCCAGAGTTATTGTTCTTTGATAGCACCCCCCCCCCCCCTTCCTTAAAGGCCCAAGGGTTTCTCCAGAGTTATTGTTCTTTGATAGCACATCCCCCCCCCCCCTCCCTAAAAGGCCCAAGGGTTTCTCCAGAGTTATTGTTCTTTGATAGCACCCCCCCCCCTCCCTAAAAGGCCCAAGGGTTTCTCTAGAGTTATTGTTCTTTGATAGCCCCCCCCCCCCCTCCCTAAAAGGCCCAAGGGTTTCTCCAGAGTTATTGTTCTTTGATAGCACCCCCCCCCCCCCCCTCCCTAAAAGGCCCAATGGTTTCTCCAGAGTTATTGTTCTTTGATAGCCCCCCACCCCCCTCCCTAAAAGGCCCAATGGTTTCTCCAGAGTTATTGTTCTTTGATAGCACCCCCCCCCCCCCTCCCTAAAAGGCCCAATGGTTTCTCCAGAGTTATTGTTCTTTGATAGCCCCCCACCCCCTCCCTAAAAGGCCCAATGGTTTCTCCAGAGTTATTGTTCTTTGATAGCACCCCCCCCCCCCCCACACACACCCTTCCTAAAAGGCCCAATGGTTTCTCTAGAGTTATTGTTCTTTGATAGCACACACCCCCCCCCCCCACACCCCCTTCCTAAAAGGCCCAAGGGTTTCTCTAGAGTTATTGTTCTTTGATAGCCCCCCACCCCCCTCCCTAAAAGGCCCAATGGTTTCTCCAGAGTTATTGTTCTTTGATAGCACCCACCCACCCCCTCCCTAAAAGGCCCAATGGTTTCTCCAGAGTTATTGTTCTTTGATAGCACCCACCCACCCCCTCCCTAAAAGGCCGGTTACACTGCATACGATTCGATTCGCTACGATCCGATTTTGACATTTGTGAGGCATGATTGACGTGAAATTCTACTGTCTAAATGATAAAATCCTACTAGTTATGTTCACTATATATTGTAGTTTCCCAGTAGGCCTACACGAATCTGATGAAATATCAATATTTTTTGTATCGGACCTTTTATTTGATTCGTGTATTGCGGTCTACATGAGTAGAGTGAACGAAAATGATAGTTATTTTTAGACGGAAGTATTTCACGTGAATCATGACTCACAGACATCGTCACAAGAGAATCGTATTGGGGTCAAATCGTATGCAGTGTGGCTAGGCCTTAAAGACCCACCACGTCACGTGTCCAAATCACGCATTTGACGTATTTTCCCTCTTATAGCTGGCAAGAAATCTTAAGAAAGATATCTTAAGAAATCTTCCTAGCATAAGAGGGAATGTAACACGTGACGTGGGGGGTCTTTAAGGAAGGAGCAAAATGGATATTACTGAGACGGATACGGATGCAATAACAGGCGTGTGAAGGCATGTTGCCAGATGCTATGGTTTACTTTGTTTTAAAAATTGCAATACATTAACAGGTGCAAACGTGAATCACTGCGTTTCTCTAAAATCCATCTAGGGCCTATGGTTTTCCAAGTTCTCGTGACACCAATTTCCTTGCAGCCCTGAGATAAATGGCATAAAGAAACAAAACCAGAAGTTCACTACGAAAAAAGAGACACATTGATATTATTCTCTTTCAGACCTGTACCCTTCTAATCAGTGATCATACACAATATTAGGAATACAGACGAGTGAAGGCTGTGTGTGTGTGTGTGTGTGTGTGTGTGTGTGTGTGTGTGTGCGTGTGTGCGTGTGCGTGCGTGTGTGTGTGCGTGCGTGTGCGTGTGTGCGTGCGTGCGTGCGTGTGCGTGCGTGTGCGTGCGTGCGTGCGTGTGCGTGCGTGCGTGTGCGTATGTATGTGCATGCAGGTGTGTGCGCATGCGCGCGTGTATGTGTATCCTGGTGAATGCGTACATATTTGTGATTGTAAACGCCACGCGTTTATGTGTGTTCTTGTGTGTATGCATGCATGTGATTACGCGCATTAATGCTCGTACAGACGTGTGTGTGTGTGTGTGTGTGTGTGTGTGTGTGTGTGTGTGTGTGTGTGTGTGTGTGTGTGTGTCGTGTGTATGTGGGTGTGTGTGTATGTGTGCGTGTATGTGCGTGTGCGCGCGTGTGTAAGTGCAGTGTGTGTGTGTGTGTGTGTGTGCGCGTGTGCTTATGAACACATTATATGCGTGCAAGGGTGTGTAAGAGGTATGTATTTGCTTTTCCTTGAATAGGAGCACACCATTTTTGGTTATTTTTGCGCACGCCCGTGTAAAATATCGAGCACTCACCTTTGAAGATCCGTTTGATGAAGATGGGCATATCCCCCCGGGGGGACCCCTTACCCCCCTCCAGACAGAAGCCCACCCCCGTGGCTCCCTTGACCATAATGACGTCATACACACCCCCACCCACCGCCACACAGGGGGAGGGGGAGGGGGAGGATGAGGTGGGTGGAGAGCGGGGGGAGTCGGAGGGGTTGGAGTCAGATTCCGAGCTTCTGTCTTCTGAAAATGAAGAGATAGTAAAAAATAAGATGATGATGGCGACGACGACGAAAACGACGACGACGATGATAATGATTAGTATGTATGTGTGTGCGCGCGCGCGCGCGCGCGCGCGCGCGTGTGTGTGTGTGTGTGTGTGTGTGTGTGTGTGTGTGTGTGTGTGTGTGTGTGTGTGTGTGTGTGTGTGTGTGTGTGTGTGTGTGTGTGTATGTGTGTGTGTGTGTAGGTGTGTGTGTGTGTGTGTGTGTGTGTGTGTGTGTGTGTGTGTGTGTGTGTGTGTGTGTGTGTGTGTGTGTGTGTGTGTGTGTGTGTGTGTGTGTGTGTGTATGTGTGTGTGTGCACATACAATATCGGTATGCATTTCATAAGTTTATATCCTATTAAAAAACTACAATATGATGCAGAGATCAATATGTTCGGGGCAAAGGAGTAGCTTAAACGTTCCCTTCACGTTTACGACCCTCAATCTCAAAGTCCGGTTCTTCTTGTCTCATGCCAATAACCTAATCCTACCCTCCCCTCCCCCCCTTTCCCGAGAACGGTAGAATGTTGGTGATGAACACTTTATTCCTTCTTCACATATTGACAACAACATGCATATAAATGATTCATCAAAAATGAAAAAACAAAACAATGGCAATAATGCAAATAAACTAGATAATATCCTCCGGAGTCGGAGTGTGGCTGCTCACGTGCCGGGGTAATCAAAAACGGTCACACACGTAATGATCTCACCCCTAGCTGGTGCATTTGTGCCATAGAAGTGTTCAAGTGCTTTGGCTGTTGGGATGATCCCTGGAGTCTTTAAGCCAGGGTAAGAGAACAACGACAAAATAACGGAAAGAATTATCAGTCTGAAAGACAGAATCTTGCTTTTCAGTGGAAATTTCCAACGGGAAAATTTAAGGGGTGGTGGGGGGGGGGGGGGGGGGGGGGGGGGGTGTCTAAACCACCACTTAGCTCCTGTTGGTCTTTACCTTGCAGGCTCAGCAAAGAGGAGGGCAGCTTGACGCCGCGTGCAGTGAGCAGGACGCCCTTGGGGCCCGCGCTCTCCAGCTGAGAGAGGACCTGTGCCGGGCGCCGGTTCCTCAAGCTGTAGCCGTCCACCGACAGCAGGAGGTCCCCCTCCTTCAGTGCGCTGTCCTTGCTGTGCACCCGGCTCACCTGCATTGGGGAAGGAAAACATTCATAATAGGAATTGTTGGGAAATAATTAAGGGGAGTAATTCCATGGTGTGTGGCGATGACCTTGCCTAATTCAATCGGTCACACAGGGGAAGTTACTCTATCATCAGGTTTTGAAGCAATAGGAATTGTTGGGAAATAATTAAGGGGAGTAATTTCATGGTGTGTGGGAGTGATCTTGCCTAATTCAATCGGTCAAACAGGGGAAGTTACTCTATCATCAGGTTTTGAAGCAATAGGAATTGTTCAGAAATAATTAAGGGGAGTAATTTCATGGTGTGTGGGAGTGATCTTGCCTAATTCAATCGGTCAAACAGGGGAAGTTACTCTATCATCAGGTTTTGAAGCAGTAGGAATTGTTCAGAAATAATTAAAGGGAGTAATTGCATGGTGTGTGGGAGTGATCTTGCCTAATTCAATCGGGACGTCACTCTACCATCAGCTCTTGCAGCCTATCGACTCGTGTGTTTGAGCAGACATACAGCACTTAGAACACCGTGCGTCATTATAAAAGTTTATGTCATTTATATTTTTGCGTCCCATTTTATTAGTTTCGTATCCTGCGGTTTCAAGCTTCGACGCCATTGTTGCTATGGAATTTGACCGAGTAATGGAGGCAAACAAATTTTCACGAAGTGCTCTCCCTTAGTTTTTTTCCTCCGAAAATCGTCTATTGCATGTAAATGTGAAAACATTTACAAATAAGCACACACACAAAATAATAAATAAGATATAAACACGGACATAAAAGAATAAACCAACAGCTAAGACCAAATTATTATCCGTTACGAGTCCCCCCCCCCCCCCCTCCTCTGAATCACTGTCTCAATAATAATTTTCAAACATAAAAAACAATGCACGTTTTCACAGTATTATTCACACACACACACACACGTACACACACACACACACACACACACACACACACACACACACACACTCCAGTACCTCCCGGGACAAAATACCTCTATGACTCACCTGTACGAGGTAGTCCTGCCTCTGATGGACGTCCACTTTCAGGGTCCTCCCGGCCAGACCCCGGGCCCCCACCACCCTCAGCTCCACACTGGAGGGCAGGCCAGCCCTGTCCAGGTCCCCGTTGCCTCCATTCACCACCTCCGCCAGCTCCCTGGGAAGCAGGGACGACACCTGGCGCAGCACCCGCCGGGCCACGTGCACCGCAGCCTCGGGGTCCCCGTGCAGGAAGAGGCTTCCGCTCTGGTCCAGGATGCACCACTTGCGGGCGCTGTGTATCTCTGCTGAGTCGTCTCCCTCAACTTTGACTTTGTCTTGAGGGGTTGGTGTTATTTTGGGGGCCTGGACAGGATCTTCGTTGGGAACGGTCCTTGAAGCGCTACTGTCTTCTGTGTTGGTGTTGATATCATCCGCGTTAGCACTTGCCTTGATGTTTTCTACACTGTCGTTCGAAGAATGGGTTCTGCTCGTGGTGGGCTTTTCATTCAGTTCGGTCGATTGCACGTCAACGTTGGTATGAACAAGGTTTTCCTGAACACTCAAATGCTGATTCTCCTCCACATTGTTCACATCCTCTTCAGCTCGTGGGGAGATAGGGGGTGGGTGTGAACGAGGCGAGATGGCTGGGGGCACTCTGGAGCGAGGAGAAGGGACTGGGGATTTTGTAGAAACAGCAGGGGTGTGGACCAGCTCCTCCTCTGTCTCTCTAAACACACGGTTGGGAAGCTCCTCAGGAGATATGGCCGAGTCAAAGGCGGAAGAGGAGTCACCCTGACTGGTGGGTGACTCATCATGGGAGAACCTCAGCCCATCCTCGGACATGTCCTCGTCCTGAACGCCGGAGTCCTGGGACAGGTTGTCACTGACCGGGGGCTGCTCCTCTTTGATGGCCTCGTCCACTTCTCCACCACGACCTTTCTCCCCGGGCAAATCCAGACCCCCTGTCAAATCGATGGAGGGAGTCAGAGACAAGGACGGGGTGGTCTGGAAAGAGATCAGCACGTCAGAATCTCCCACAGTTTCGAGCTCCTTCTCTGAGTGTGATTGTGGTTCTTCGGACACTTGGAAGTTCTGATGCAATGGTGCAGCAAAGTCAGGGTCAGCATGTATAGTATCTTCAATGACCAGTTGTACGTCTTCAGATTCCAAGACGTTCACTGGCGGATTCCTCGGGGAAACTTCAGTGCTGCTTTCGTTGGGTTGTG
Organism: Phymorhynchus buccinoides; assembly: GCA_017654935.2. NCBI lineage: Eukaryota > Metazoa > Mollusca > Gastropoda > Neogastropoda > Raphitomidae > Phymorhynchus > Phymorhynchus buccinoides. The sequence continues at coordinate 6,458,472 of CM065693.1, forward strand.
ACCGGGGGGAGGATTTAGCCGGAGAGTTTCCCTGTGAGGGCATTATCCCTTCCAGGTCCTCAGCGTTCACCAAGTTGTCCGCCATGTTCCTCAGGATCAGGGGAGGAGGGGGAGCGCCGGGCAACGGTGGGGGTTCTTCTACAGGGAGAGGGGGAGGAGGAGGGCTATCATCAACTTGTTCCGACACACTAGGCCTGGAGACGACGTCCTTGATGGCGTTGGAAATGACGGTGTGCACGATGGTGGAAGCCTGCTGGTGGTAGATGGAGTCCTCTGCCACGGCCAGAGGCAGGGCGGAGTCTTCTGCAGGGTAGTCGTCTGCTGTCGCCGACATATCCACGTCAGGGGTATGGTCTTCAGAAATGTTGCCGTCTTCTGGTGCAGGCAGGTCTAATGGTGGCACCCTTTCTGCCTCTTGATTAACATCCCCCATCTCTTCTTCGGAGACCTCTGCTGGCTTCCCAGGCTTGCGCTCAGGTGGTTGAGGTTGTGGTGTATCTTGTTGGCGTGCTTCTGAAATTGCGTCATCGATCAGTTCTGTGTCTCTGTCACCTGTCCTCTCCTCAGCATTCTCTACAAGATGAACCTGTGGTTTGTCTGGTTGTCTCTCAGGCACCGTTTCAGACTGGACCTCAGACACTGATGGCTGAACATCGTTGTCCGCATGTTCATCCTTAGAGTCCACGTCCTTTTCTAAGAACGTCGATTCTGTTGTCTGAAGAGTCGCCGATACGGAATTCTCTTCCACTGGTGCCAAATCGTTGCTGGAAACTTCGTCCGATTTTGAATCGTCTACGGCAGGCGGGGCGACAACACTTGGGCCAGCTTCTGTCAGAGAAAGTCCCTTCATATTGTCAGTTTTCTCTGCCGTTTCTTCACTGACATCCGAGTGGTTACTGTCTTTGTTCTGGCTATAGTGTACCACGCTCACGGGGGGTGCAGTGGAGGGTTCTTTAACTGCAGCAGCAGAGGGTTGTTCTGCGGACTTCATGGTGGCGGCCACTCTGCCGGCGGTCCTGTTCTTGAGGAGGTCCAGGGACACGCTGTTGGACACCTTGGGCAGCTCCTCGTCAGAGTCAATGGCGTGCCTGTCCGACAGCAGGTCGTCGAACTTCCTCAGGGTGGACTCCAGTTGATGGGGATGCTCCTGGCTCCACGAAGA
>CM065693.1:6464633-6467133 GCA_017654935.2 Phymorhynchus buccinoides
TATTGGTGATTTTTTGGACGGAAAAAGTGATATTTTCATTCTTCAAATCCCCTATAGAGACAGCACTTTTTTTTCCGTCTAAGATGGTTCAGATAGTGTTGTGAGGGGAAGAAATGTTAATATTGCCAATTCAACATACACAGAGCAAAGCCGCACTTTTTTGTTGCTGCTTTTACTCTGGCTACTGCCTAAAACACACACACACACACACACACACACACACACACACACACATGTAAATGGTCCGTTATTGTGACCATTGGCTGGATCACACGTTATTGTGACACGATGTTTGTGCTTAATTGCCACTAAACTAATGGGGGTAAGTAGAAAGTCTGATGGTTATTTATAAATAATGTATTGAATGGGAAAAAGCAATGATAATTACACTCTGTTACACTCAAATATTGAAGACATGAATGTTCACCTACATTGTTGCAGACTTACACACACTTACAGAAAGTTACACGATGTGTGTAACATTAATGTGACTTGGTGCATACAGCATTGTTGAGACTCCATTCAGTTTGTTTTTCCACCTAATTTTAAAAGAAATAAAATTGTCCTATCTTGTCTGACAAAGTATTCTTTTGCCAAACAGGTCTTTTCCTATAAAGATCCAACATTTGGAGTCTTCTTCTACAATCATTTGTTGAATTCTTCAATTTTCAAATCAAACTTTAAAACTCTTTTCGTCCGAAGGCTGCAGCACACGTTCAACAAACTCAGTCAAAAGGCTGCAGCACACATTCAACAAACTCAGCCCTAAGGCTGCAGCACACATTCAACAAACTCAGCCCTAAGGCTGCAGCACACATTCAACAAACTCAACCCTAAGGCTGCAGCACACATTCAACAAACTCAACCCTAAGGCTGCAGCACAAATTACAAACCCCAAGGCTGCCATGGGAAACCTGATTAGCCTTGATGCTATTTTTCTCACAGGCAGAACCCTGATTGAAACAAGGGTGTATCTAACCAATTTTCACAGGCAGAAATCAAACCAGTTTGATCAGACCATAACAAAAAGTACAAGAGACAAAGCCTTCAAGGCTCACTCGAACAGGAACATGTGGGACAACAACAAAGATTGAGGGGGGTCTAAAGTACAAGATTGCCAATAAAATTTATAGTACAAATGAAACTATCGCTAATGGGTACAACTAAAAAAAAAAAAAAAAAAAAAAAAAAAAAAAAAGTGCCAGTGCCGAGAATCGGACCCGGAACTATTGGCATGACAGACAGACACTCTACCAATGAGCTATCGAGGCTTTCAGTGTTGATGAGTTTCTTAACTCATGTTGCCTGTTGAATACTCTCTAACTCACTAATCTAAAATGTTATCTGTTTACAGTGTTGTTTTAAGTATTTAATTATTCAAATCATTATTGTTTGAAAGCTTGCATAGACATCTATATGTGTGCAAAGTTTGAACAATGTATGTCTTCTATTTCCCGAGAAAATGCCAACGTTAAAGTTTGGAGATTAAACCACGGACGCAACACACACACATGCACACAGACACACAACCCAACAGCTATCATACTATAGACTCACTTGAGCCAAAAATGATTAACAAACTTACTTGTCACAATAACGTGGCAACACTCTCCAGACATGAGACGTGTCAGAAGTTATTGTGACCGTATGTGTAAGATCAACTTACACACGTTTTGAAAACATCCAGCGTAATATTGACACAGCCAAAATACTACCTGCTTTTTTTTTTAATGAAATAGGGGTCAAGAAATATGAAACTGCACTAGCACGTCAACATAGCGTGGGTGCTTTTTCATGTGTTTGTCAACTTAACGAGGCAAACGCACACACACACACACCCATCCACCCACCCCCACACCAAAGCATACTCCCCCTCCCCTTCAGCCGTCTCATAAATATTCATAAAGCAATTCATACAACAATGATGACGAGTGGCTTGCGAGTGACGTCCTCCGTCACGTGCCAAGGTCAGGAAAGGTCAACCGCACGTCACTATTGTGTTTAACTGACAATCTGTCCGTCTGTCCGTGTCTGTGCGTATCAGCAACTGTGTCTGAACAGTATCTGTCTCTCCCTTTACGCTCCTGTCTCTGTCTGTCTTGTCTGTCCGTTTCTTTCCCTTGTCTGTCTGCATGTCTGTCTCCTTGCCCCTGTCTGTCTGTCCTTTTGCATCTGTCTGTCTCTCTCGCTCACTCTTTCTCTCATCTCTCGTCCCATCTCTAGGCCTATATGGTGTGTGTCACATCTCTCTCTCTCTCTCTCTCTCTCTCTCTCTCTCTCTCTCTCTCTCTCTCTCTCTCTCTCTCTCTCTCTCTCTCTCTCTCTCTCTCTCTCTCTCTCTCTCTCTCTCTCACCCTCACGCACACACACGCCTTCCTTGTCCTCGAAAATGACAGTCAATTATTATTATGACTGATGTTTGATTCACGTATGCTCAGTCGTATGTCTGTCGTTCTGTCTCTGATGTATCTGCGTGCGCGCGCGCGCGTGCGCCCGTGTG
>CM065693.1:6474633-6499633 GCA_017654935.2 Phymorhynchus buccinoides
GGAAAACTAATAACTTGATTTATACAAAAACTAATAACTGCTGAATTATGCAGAAAAATAAAAAGGGGGTTTTGCTTTTTATATTTCTGCAGTCATTGTTTGACAAGAGTTATTAGTCCGTTTTTTTAGATAGTCCGTTTTGACTCCAAGCCATCGAATTACATTCTGCACACCCTAGTATTATTATATTCAACAATAGCCACCAGCCTACATACCTTGCAACAGATCCGTACAATATACTCTTACATCCAAGATTTCGCCATAATTATTGTATACACTTGTTCTCCGAATTAGGAACTCTTAGCTATTACAATGCTCAAGTATGCATTGTAATGGAATTATAACCTTCCGTTTAGTTGAAGAAGGATATAATGCTATTACACCGCATTTCCGCTAAGCTCTCGAATCTTTCGGCACACCCATTTATTAGTACGCATGTAGGGGAAGACGGGGTAAAAAGCGCATGGGCGGGTAAGAAGCCCACCCCAATTATCTCATGAAATAAAGAAAATTTCAGTCAAATTTGCCCATGAGACGAATGCTAGACATTAACGCTCGTCTCATGGGCAAAATGAGACTGAAATTTGCTTCATTTCATGAGATAATTGGGGTGGGCTTCTTACCCGCCCATGCGCTTTTTACCCCGTCTTCCCCTAACTGATGTTGCCTACTAAAATCCGTTTCCGATACAGTACTTCGGTACGCCTGAGTAGGTTATAGGGCATGAGGTGACCAGAGAAAATGTGATGGTGCATGGGAAAAACAGACATAAGTCGCTCAGAATGTTTTTGAGCAAAAGCCAAAAACAGTCAGCAAACCCCAAAATACCAATTTTCTATTTAAGGCATATTTATGTCCATTTTGTATCTACTTATTCTACCAGTATTCACAACATGAAAGACAAGTTTGAATTAGTTCTTTGTTTATTTCATTGTTTTTGAAGTATTGTCAACAGAAACAGAGGCAACATTATGTCTTCTTCGTCCTATTTCTGTGGGAGGGGCAAGGAGTTGCGTGAGTTAGGGTGGATACATGAAGTTCGATACGTTTGTATTGAGGGCGAAAAAAGATCAACGATCAACGATCAACGAAAAGTGACAGAACAAGTGGGAGAGAGGAGGAGAGGGAAACACACAACAGCATTAGACAGCATTATAGATACGTCATCAAAGTTATGACCTTCTTCTTCTTCGATCACTCAGATAGTTTCCTGTCAATTATGAGCGCAGATGCATCATGCTGCCGTTACGCGCCTAACTAAGAAATAGTTCCGCTAACTAAGAAAGAAATAGTTAGGCCCAGCAAGTCCGACTTCGGCTGGAGGAAATGTTTTTGAAAGTGTTTCGTGAAAAAAAGGCAGGAGAATGGACTGGTAAGGCAGAAATATAGTAGATGGCAGTAAGCAAAGGGAAAAGGCAGAGTCAAAGAGAGTGACAGATTAGAGGAAGTTACAAGCACAGAACTTCCAGAAGGTGGGGGAACTATTCATACAAAAGACCCCCCGGTATCCCCACGGGGAGAAAGTTATTACCAAAATCAAAAGATTACCAAACATGAAACAACAGTAGACGATTGCAGCGACACCAGTCTAACACCAGTCTAACGCCAGTCTAATAACACACGAATGTGAGAAATGGTGAACTTCGCCAATAAAGGTAAAGGTTACAGAAAAGGCAACGTGCGCGCTCATGTTTAAAGAATGAAACTATTGTGTACGACACTTACACCTAGTAGGCCGACAGTACCTGACCCAAATATGTCAGAATGTCTTATTCTATGAAAACAACTAATGCATACATTTTAATAATGTTTTCATTTATTAAGAAAACATAATGGTGGGAATGGATGTGTGATGTGTGTTCTACAACTACTGCTGCTGCTACTGCTACTGTTACTACTACCGCTGCTGCTACTACTACTACTACTACTACTACTACTACTACTACTACTACTACTACTACTACTACTGCTGCTGCTGCTGCTGCTGCTGCTGCTGCTACTACTACTACTACTACTACTACTGCTGCTGCTGCTGCTGCTGCTACTACTACTACTACTGCTACTACTACTACTACTACTACTACTACTACTGCTGCTACTACTACTGCTGCTGCTGCTACTGCTGCTACTACTGCTGCTGTTGCCACTTCTACACTACGGCCGCGGACACATTAGACGCGGAAGGTACGCACGTAATCCCATAAATATGTAAAAGAAAGGACAAAAACATACGGATTAGGGGAAATACGGACACGTGCGCTTTGTTCTTCTTCTTTCGTTTACTTATTTACGGATTGCGCATGGGATTTTCGCGTCTAGTGTGTACACGGCCGACTACTATCCATCCTCCCCCCCCCCCCCCCCCCCCCCCCCCCCCCCCGTCTTCCCCCCCCCCCCCCCCCGTCTCCCCCCCCCCACACACACACACAGACGCACACACAAACACACACACTCTCTCTCTCTACATAAAGCAGGTCTAGGTTTGATTTCGTCATTGTATGTATTTACTTTTCATATATGCATACACATTCTAAAAATATGACTAGGTTTGATTTTGTCACGTGTGTGTATTTACCTCTTAATTTGTGCATGCTAATTATGCGGGCAACGGCTTAGGCTGGCTTATGTGGTTAGGGCCCTCCCGTGGGGATACTGAGGGGTCTTTCAGCAGAAATAGTTCCCCCTTCTTCTGGAAGTTCTATGCTAGTAACTTCCCCTACTCTATCACTCTCTTTGACTCTGCCTTTTCTCTTCCTTTTGCTTTCTGGCGTCTACTTCTTTCTGCCTTATTGGTCCATTCACCTGCATTTTTTCTATAAAACCCTTCCACGTTTTTCCTTTTTACAATTTATGACATGCCAGTTTTTGTTTGTTTTATTGTACACTGGCGTCCACACGTGATACTTGCGCACGTGAGTGGGCACATGTTGTCCATTCTGCAGTGCATATTTGCTTACATAGCCTTTTGTATGTATTTTAGCTTACTAGTATGTATTTGTTATTCTTTTTTACTGTTTTGTTTTTAACCTGGATCCCATAAATAGAGTAGCGTGGCTCAACGTTTCCAGCACTGTGTGGACTTATGTGCTATAGGGTGCAATGATGGAGGTGTCATGTTATGAATTGTACTGTATGTTTTGTTGTTTACAGGTTGTTGAACGTTGGTAAGATACGTTGATGAGTGTTTTGTAATAAGTGGTCGAACTTTACGCGGTGACAGTCCTGAGATGACCATAGCTGTTGACGGGACTATAATGGAAAAAAATAAAAATAAAATATGAATAATGCAATATAGGAATATGTTTGATTTTGTCATGCGTACATATATTTATATTTTAAATTGTGCATGTTAAGATGAGAAGGTAAAGTAGAACTAGGTTTGACTTTATTACGTGCATGGTTTTCCGTTCATATAAGTACATTTTTAAGATGAGTATGTAAAGTATGCAAGTATGTAAAGTAAGATTAGGATTGGTTTTGTCCTGTGTTTGTGCACTTCTCAATTTGTGCATATTAAAGATGAGCATGAAAAGTAGGATTGGTTTTTTTTTCCCCGTGTGTATGTGCTTACTTCTTAATTTATGTACGCTAAAAATGAGCATAGTTAATAATATTGGGTTTTGTTTTGTTATTGTCGTGCTAGCTATATAGGGTTGTATATTGCATGCTTTATATTGCTTTGTTTGTGCTCAATTTCATTTCTACTTTTATATTTGTAATATTTTTTTCCAGAGGGCTGGATGTAGAAAAGCATGCTATTGCTCATTATATTATCCTCTATAAATAAAATTCATTCAATTCAATTCATGCTCTCTCTCTCTCTCTCTCTCTCTCTCTCTCTCTCTCTCTCTCTCTCTCTCTCTCTCTCTCTCTCTCTCTCTCTCTCTCTCTCTCCCTATCTGTTTTTCTCCCTCTTCCTTTCCCCCCTCTCTTCCTCTTTCACTTACTCACTCGTCCTCAGCCTCTCCCTTTCCCCTTTTACGTACACATAATTCCATACAGCGCACGCGCGCACGCACACGCACGCACACACACACACACACACACACACACACTCTAAGCCAGTACACGAACAGGCTGGGTCAGTCCATTCATGTGCTAAGCAGGAGGGATTATCTATGGGATTAAAGCTTGTCCCGATACAAATGACCCACTATATATTAGGACTGGACTGACTAACATAGTGACTGAATGACAGACTGACTGATTTACAGCAGATAAGCTGAAAGTGTGAGTAAATGAGTGAAGGAACTAAACTACGAACACAAAGTGTGTCAAAGTCAAAGTCAAGTCAAACTTTTATTTCCAGATGGACATCGAATAAGCATTACATTGTGCTTTTTGCACCAAGCCATCTATAACAAAGGAGAAATCAAATAATAAACATATTATACGTGTGTGTATGTGTGTGTGTGTGTGTGTGTGTTGGTGTCTCTGTGTGTGTTGGTGTCTGTGTGTGTGTGTGTCAGTGTGCGCATGCGCGTGTGCATGATAGAGAGATAGAGGGTGTGTGTGCGCGCGTGTGTGTGTGCGTGCGAGCGCGATTCTGTGTATGTAAATGGGAAAGGGGGAAAGGGAGGAGAGGGAGAGAGGAAGAGTGAGTGAAAGAGAAAGAGAGGGAGGGAGAAGAGGGGAAAATAGAGAGAGAGAGAGAGAGAGAGAGAGAGAGAGAGAGAGAGAGAGAGAGAGAGAGAGAGAGAGAGAGAGAGAGAGAGAGAGAGAGAGAACGAACGGAATTTTATTTATACAGGGTAATGAGATAAGCATACTTTTTTTTTTACACCCAGCCCTGAGAGAGAGAGAGAGAGAGAGAGAGAGAGAGAGAGAGAGAGAGAGAGACTCGGACTGTTTAATGATTTAGGCCAACAGCCCCTATCATGACAATAGCACAAAGAGATACATCAATGCCTTCATACCCCCCATCCCACCCACCCCACAAACACATGCTTACGCACGCGCGCGCACACACACACACATTCAAACGTGCACACACACATTCTCACACCCAGGCACGCACGCGTGGAGCGAGAGAGGGAGAGAGAGAGAGAGAGAGAGAGAGAGAGAGAGAGAGAGAGAGAGAGAGAGAGAGAGAGAGAGAGAGGGAGAGAGGGAGAGAGAGAGAGAGAGAGAGAGAGAGAGAGAGAGAGAGAGAGAGGGAGAGAGAGAGAAAGAGAGAGAGAGAGAGAGAGAGAAGAGAGAGAGAGAGAGAGAGAGAGAGAGAGAGAGAGAGAGAGAGAGAGAGAGAGAGAGAGAGAGAGAGAGACAGACAGAGAGAGAGAAAACGAAAACGAAAACGAAATTTTATTTAACCAGGGAACATGAGATAAGCAAGTTACATTTTTTTTTCCACCCAGCCCTGGGGAAAAATGAAATAAATCAAACAAGAAAGCTAAATAATATATGTACATGCAGAAATGAGAATAAAAGGGAGGGAGGATGGGGGGAAGAGGCACAGAGGGGGATAAGAGAGAGAGAGAGAGAGAGAGAGAGAGAGAGAGAGAGAGAGAGAGAGAGAGAGAGAGAGAGAGAGAGAGAGAGAGAGAGAGAGAGAGAGAGAGAGAGAGAGAGAGAGAGAGAGAGAGAGAGAGAGAGAGAGAGAGAGAGAGAGAGAGAGAGAGAGAGAGAGAGAGAGAGAGAGAGAGAGAGAGAGAGAGAGAGAGAGAGAGCCTGATAACTTTGGACAACCATCGAAATCCAGTATGCATCAAAAGGAGGCATAATGTTTGCCAGAAAAATAAGCACATCACACGCATAACTGATCAACCTCTGCTGCTTCTACACCAATACAATGAACAACTTAGGACGATGATTTGACAGCCAGGGGACCAGGGAGCAATCAAATCATCGTCCTACGTTGACCATTCAACACACAACACTTTACCTCAATAACACTAACCCAATATAATATAATATGTTGGCTCTCACATGCATATAAATTTACAGAAATGAAAAACAAACATAGGCATACCCACTGCAGTCGTCTGGTTTTGATTACTGCGACACATGAAAACACAAGTGGGCAAGAAACCACTTTCATAAAACTCAACCCTAAACTGATGTTAACCTTTTGTCGAGCAAGCAAAATGTGGCGTGTTCGACTTAAGAGGTCTGCTAAACTACATACGAATCGAATTTTATCTGCAATGCGATGCGATTATGACGATGTGAGTCATGATTCACGTGAAATGCGTGTATTGGATCTACTTGAGCATAGTGAGTGACACTAGCAGAATTATTTTTAGACAGAAGCATTTCACGTGAATCATGACTGTGACCCAGTCGGATCGCACCCCCATACGATTTTACGCGTGTTTGGCACCGGCTTAACAAAACTGAACATTTTCAATACGCCGAACATGCAGCAGAGCTCCCAGGGACTCCCATTTGGGGGTCTATGAAGCACTAAAATTCTAAAGGACCATTTGAAAGAATGTCCCAGAGATGCACTAGAAATTTTATTTTTAGCATTCGCAATGCCACTGGGACCATCTATCCTGCCTCTAGGACCCTCTATACTGTAAGTGAAGGATTCCCAGGGACCCCTTGTTTTGCGGGACGATTGAGAGCCTTGTGAAGATCAGCACACCTCCTCCATTTATCGGTTCTTTCTGTTGTTTCAGCCTTGCCTTTCTTACTGCAGATGGAGCACCTAAACCTCTATCGTTTTCTCTATATTTAATGTTAATTTTCATCAATTTACACACTAAACAAATATGCATGCAATGCATAGAAGAGAGAGAGGCAAGACGGAAAGAAAGCAATGAACCAGGACTGTGACAGGGGGTGTTGATCTGCATCTTTACCAAACCAGACCTGCATGATGCACTGAATGATTGATTTGAAGAAGAAAATCGAAAATTAACGTTAAAGATAAAAAACGATAGACATGAGACTAAGTATTGTCCATAATACAAAGGTACATGGAAAAGTGGTTTCCACCGCGTAAACGAAAACACACTGTGAAAACTCAAGAAATAACAATAAGTATAAGGACTAGACAAAATACATTCACACAACTCCATCCTGCATTTATCTCTCTCTCTCTCTCTCTCTCTCTCTCTCTCTCTCTCTCTCTCTCTCTCTCTCTCTCTCTCTCTCTCTCTCTCTCTCTCTCTCTCACACACACATACAACACACACACACACACATACACACACACACACACACACACACACGCATATACACACACAACACACACACACACACACACACACACACACACACACACACACACACACACACACACACACACCATACATACATATGCGTGTATGCGTGCACACGCATACATAACATGCACTAACACACACGCACACGCACACGCGCGTACATACATGCACACATGCACACACACACAACACACACATCATTCACTATTCATACCCCTACCTCTTCCATCCTCACCCCGGCACCCACCCACTTACTCAACTGCCTTCGTCACAATCAATGTTAATTTGACAAAAACTGTGTAAATGCTACATATTTTAAATATAAAAATAGACATCATATACGCAATTTTTTAATAGTAATTAAATATAAAAATAAACACGTAGATTATATAAAGTAAATATGATAAAATAATATTAGCAACAATGCAATAACCAAACCAACACAAGAGTGAATCAGATAATAAAAACAGTAGATCACAATCATAGTGAATAAAAATTGATTATTGCACAAAATACAGGAATGCACACATACCTACCCCCCCCCCCCCCCACACTCACCCCCCCACCCCCACCCCCACAGGTCTAAGTGCTCAATCTGCAGTAAGAAAGGCAAGACTGAAAAAAACCGGAAAGAACCGAGAAATGGAGGAGGGGGTGTTGATCAGATTCAGTGCATGGTTGCCGAAGATTCAGTGGAGGAAGATTAGATAGTCAAACTGCGCCTTTTCTCCCCCAAAACTGAAACTACTATGACCATTAAAACGATATCAGGGCTCTCATAATTTAAAGAAAATATAATAATAACAGACAAGAAAGAACCAGTCGTACCTGTACAGTTATATAAACCACCGTTTTCTTGAAATATGAACGTACATCAGCAGTCGTCTGCTTGAGAGAACTTCACGGTAGTGTGAGAAAGACAAGGGAAGGTAACTGACCCGTCCGTGTTAAAATTCACTCCCTTTGCTAAACCGCAAAGAGGGCGAAAACAGATAAGCCGGTTAAACCATGCCTGCGGTCTTTCCTTTTTTTCAAAAAAGACTTCAAAGTGTGGGGGTAAAGAGTCCAGATGAGTACGCAAGTGTGGGAAAGCTAAAATAGACAGACACGCACGCACACGCGCATACAGATACATACACACGCACGCGCGCGCGCGTGTGCACAAACACACACACACACAAGAATATTCAGCCTGATGAAGCGAAGAAGAAGAAGACACACACACACACACACACACACACACACACACACACACAGACACACACACACACACACACGCGCGCGCGCGCGCGCAAGCACACGCACACACACACAAGCACAAGCTGATGCACGCGTGCGCAGCTACATACACACATACGACCATCACCCCCCCCCCCACACACACACACACACACACACACACACACATATTCACAGGCACACACACACACACACACACACACAAACGCGCACGCGCACACTGACACACACACACACACACACACACAGACACACCCAGACACACCCATACACACCATATGCTGCAACCCAAGAATTAAACAGAATGCCACTGATTTCAGGTCGGCTTTTTTTAAAATAAAATAAAAAATGAGAGAAAAAGGAAATCCTGAAGTATGTAGGGCATAAACTGTGAATGAACAAAAGCATTCTTTCTTCTTTTCATCTGTCTCGCATCGTTGGCTTTTGCAACAGGTGAATTTGAAAAACATACACATCTCAGCATGTGTGTGCAGCGGGGAATGGGGGTGGGGGTGGTGTGTGCGATCGTGTGTGTGTGTGTGTGTGTGTGTGTGTGTGTGTGTGTGTGTGTGTGTGCGTGCGTGTGCGTGTGCGTGTGTGTGCGTGCGTGTGCGTGTGCGTGTGTGTGTGTGTGAGTGTGAGCGTGCGTGCGTAGGTGTGTGTGTGTGTGTAAGTGTGTGTGTTCGTGTGTGTGTGTGTGTGTGTGTGTGTGTGTGTGTGTGTGTGTGTGTGTGTGTGTGTGTGTGCATGTGCGTGTGCGTGCGCACCACAATGACATAGAAGTGCTATATTAGCCACACACAGACAGAACACACGCACACGCATTGATACATACACATACGTACTACACAGACACACACACACACACACGCGCGCGCGCGCGCGCGCGCGCGCACACACACACACACACACACACTCCCTCCCTCCCTCCCCCTCCCTCCCCTCCCTCCCTCCCTCCCAAGACCACCTGCATACTATTAAATCAAATGTTTTGCTTGTCATCACATTTCCCTGACATGTGTGTGTCAGTGTGTGTGTGTGTGTGTGTGTGTGTGTGTGTGTGTGTGTGTGTGTGTGTGTGTGTGTGTGTGTGTGTGTGTGTGTGTGTGTGTGTGTGTGTGTACGTGCGTGCGCGCGCGCGTGCATAGTTATGCGTCTATCTGTCTGTGTGACTGCTGGTATCGCATTTCTCTGTCCCTGTGGTATGTACATGTGTGTCACTTAATATCAGGAGTCCCGTCCCATTCCTCTAAACACCTAGATGAAATTACACTGTTGGCAAATCTTACTAAGCGTTGATATTATCTCCTTCAGTCTCCTGTCTTATAAGCGCAGATGCGTCATGCTGCCGTTTGCATGCGCCTAACTAAGAAATAGGCCCATCGTGTCAGTCTTCGACTGGAGATAAAGCTTTGTTAAGAGTTTCGGCAACGATGGCCTTTAGCCACCACCACCCCCCTCATGTTTACGACCCTCAATCGCACAAATCTGGTTCTTTCGGTTTTATGTAAATAATCCTAGGCTGATCCTAACCCTATCCTTTCCCCAAATTTGGCAGAATTGTGCTTCTCAGTGAAAATGTTCAATGCGGATGTTTGAGGGGGGTTGCGAGTGATTAAAATACATGATATCAGTTTATAGAACAAAGGCAGGAGAATGGACCAGTAAGGCAGAAAGATAGTACATGACAGAAAACAAAGGGAAAAGACAGAGTGACAGACTAGGGGAAGTTACAAGCACATAACTTCCAGAAGATGGTGGGACTATAATAGTATACGAAGGGCCCCCAGGTATCCCCAAAGGGGGAACGCGGAGATAACGTTTTCACCGTTCCGGCCAAGGAGGTTATGCTTTGTTTTCAAATGGAAATGTATGTATATATAAACAATTATTTTAAAAAAATGCTGTAAAGAAAGTCGAATGAAACGAAACAGTAAAACTATAAACGTACTCGAGCAAAAGTACCCTGATTCGCCCCAAGCACTACCTGCGGGAAGCACACTCAAAAACTAAATCAAATACAAGACCGGAGGTTTGAGGAGATGAAGTTAGAAAAAGGATGGGGGAAGAAATATGGAAATACATATTATAGAAGCACACTATTCACTGTGATGAAAAGAGTTGACGATTTGGGGGCAAAGACGCACTTGCAATAGACGATTTTCGGGAGAGAAAAACTAGGGGAGAGCACTTCATGAAACGTAGAGTTGCTTACCTCCATTACTCGGTCAAATACCATAGCAACGATGCAACAATGGCGTCGAAGCTTGAAACCGCAGGATGCGAGTCAGCGACTTGCAAACATTTTTTTAAAAGAAAAATGAGGGATGGCCAGTGGCCACAAACTGATAGAACTTGCAAAATGTGACGTAAAAATATACATGACATAATTTTTAGAATGACGCACGGTGTTCTAAGTGCTGTGCATCTGCTCAAACACACGAGGCGAGAGCTGGGGATCTACTTGATGGTAGAGTAACTTCCCCTGTTTGACCGATTGAATTAGGCAAGATCACCACTCCCACACACCATGAAATTACTCCCCTTAATTATTTCCGAACAATTCCTATTACAAGGGGCTCACCCACACGTCAAGCTGCAATCATACAGCTATCCAACTACAACACGTGTGAGCCATGATTCTCGTGACCTTCTACTACAGTGGAACCTCCCTTAAAAAGACCTCCCATTATAAGACTCCCTCCCACATCAACAGAACTTGTGGCGGTACCATAGTCGATGAGGTTTAACCGAGGCGTGGTTACCGCTACACCTATCTGTATTGCTAACAAAAATCGGGATTTTCCTGGAGTTGCACTGCCTCCGGGCATTGCCTTCAGTATCGTTCCCACCATCTTTGTATCTACAAATGTCCCATTATGTGTCTGTTCTAGACCGAGAGGACGTAAAACACCATTTTTCGTTCGTTTCTGTCCAAATATAAGAGGTTTGTTATCGAACATTACACATCAGTATCGTTACAAATTCGGGACTTTCCTGGAGTTGCACGGCCTCCGGGCATTGCCTCCAGTATTGTTCCCGCCATCTTTGTATCTACACATGTCCCACGTGTGTCTGTTCCAGACCGAGAGGACGTAAAACACCATTTTTCGTTCGTTCTCCCTCCCACATAAGACCTACTTCTCTGAGACATTGGCCTTCTTTGTAAGTATTAAAATGACCTCCCTTATAAGACCCCTCCTTTATAAGACCTCATTTTGGATGATTTTTGAAGGTCTTATAACGGAGGTTCCACTGCAACACGTGTGAGGCATGATTCTCGTGACCTTCTACTATCTAAATGAATCTGATGAAACCCTATTAGTTTCCTTCACTAGATTTCGTACTCCCACAATACGAGAATCTGATGAAGTGTGACCCAGCACCACGAAAAGGACATTAAGTCGCTTGCCCTGGTTTCTCACAACAGGTTTGAATAGTCAAAAATCTCACCTTTAAAAATTCAATTTTGAATTATGGGTATTTTCGTGCTCTCTAACATCCTATCTTTCATATCCATAAAGGATAATCTTTTGATATGGTTTTATATCTTTAATTTGTTGCGAATTTTCATATGGTCTCTAAATATTCCAAAAAGTGCTTTTAAAATTAGTAGATTGATGCATTTTCTTTAGGATAGACTAGACTTTAGAAAAGTGATTTCTTTTTCAAAATGGCCGACAGTTAGTCACCTCACCAACTTTAAATGCTCATAACTCTGCAACAGGAATGGATACAAGAATGGTTTGTATGGCATTAGAAAGAGAATTGCCTGACGTTTCCAACTGTGCCATTTTCGCAGAATGGTCATTTTGACACTTAAATTAAATGGAATCAAAACGGACTATCTAAAATCCATTGATGAATTATTGAACTTATTGCAAAAACTAATAACTTGTATAACAAAAAGACTGTAGAAATATAAAAAGCATGATCCTCATTGTACATTATTTGTAGTCTTTTTTTTTAATACAAGTTCTTAGTTTTTGCAATATCATCAATAATAAGTCAACGGACTATCTAAAGATAGTCCGTTTTGACTCCAAGCCATCGTAATGTCCTTTTCGTGGTGCTGGGTCACAAATATCCGTTTTTCTGTTACAGACATTTTCATATCAGTTTCGTGTCAGTACTGGGGTCTACATGGATATATAGTGAACAAAAACATTAGCAGGATTTCATCAGATTCGTTGTAGACAGTAGCATTTTCATCGGAGCCATGCCTCACAGACGGTTGTAGCAGCTGGATAGTCGAACGACTGGAATTACACGAGTGAATCGGACCCTTAAAGACCCACCAGATCACGTGTCAAAGACACGGGTTTCACGGGTTTTCCCTCTTATAACTGGAAATAAATCTTGTTTTGACCAGGTCTCACTCCCATACAAATGCCCCCCAAATTCAAACCGAAACATCATTTTAAAGAGCAGCCTCAATTTGAAGTCGGGGACATCTGTATGTGGGTCACAGCCACCCAGAAAAAAACAAAACAATCGTGGTGCGTCAGTGTGTCTTTAAGGCCTAGCCACACTGCATACGATTCGATTCCCTACGATCCGATTTTAACATTTGTGAGGCGTGATTGACGTGAACTTCTACTGTCTAAAAAATAATTCTGATGACATCCTACTTGTTGTGTTCACTATTTAACCGAATCTGATCAAATATCTTATTTTTGTATCGGACATTAATTATTTTTTATTCGATTCGTGTATTGCGGTCTACATGAGTATAGTGAATGAAAACAGTAGAGCTATGTTTAGAGGGAAGTATTTCACGTGAATCATGACTCACAGACATCGTCATGATCGTATCGTATTGGGGTCAAATCGTATGCAGTGTGGCTATTCCTTTAAACTTAAAGATGGAAATCTGCCTCGACAAAAAAAATTAAGAAGGAAGGAAAGAAAGAAAGAAAGAAAGAAAGAAAGAAAGAAAGAAAGAAAGAAAGAAAGAAAGAAGGAAAGAAAGAAAGAAAGAAAGGAAGAAAGAAGGAAAGAAAGAAAGAAAGAAAGAAGGAAAGAAAGAAAGGAAGAAAGAAGGAAAGAGAGAAGGAAAGAAAGAAAGAAAGAAGGAAAGAAAGAAAGAAAGAAGGAAGGAAGGAAAGAAAGAAAGAAAGAAAGAAAGAAAGAAAGAAAGAAAGAAGGAAAGAAGTGAAGACGAGAGGTGGGAGCACCTGCCGTATTTTCACCTTGATAGGTACAAGTACTTGAGTCAATAAGAACCTCGGAATGCAGACTACTTCTCCAGTCTTCCACCCACCCCCACCCCATACTCCACCTTTGCAGCAACCTTCAAAGTTATCTTAGAACACACACTATCTATGCCTCCCTCCACGCTTTCAAACCGAGTTCTCCCACTCTCCCCCCCTCAACCTCCCACCCCCTCCCTCTCTCTCTCTCTCTCTCTCTCTCTCTCTCTCTCTCTCTCTCTCTCTGTCTAGCTCTGCCGCCCTCGCCACCCCACCCACCTCTCTCTCATCCCCCCAAATTCCAAATTTAGCCGACCCTGACCGGCGAGAGCATTTTTAATTTTGTGTATGCTTCTTTGTAGTGCTTTGTAATAATGTTTCTTCTTCTTGATTTTTTTTTTCTCCTCTTAATATTTGTAAAGCGCTTTGAGAATGATTTTTTTCATCGAAGAGCGCTATAGAAACTTTATTTATTTTATTTATTATTATTATTATTATTATTATTATTGTAGTTGTTGTTGTTGTTGTTGTTGTTGTTTGTTTGTTTGTTGTCTTACCTTGCCTTAAAGACTCCAGGGATCATCCCAACAGCTGAAACTCTTGAAGAGCTAGGGATGAGAACATTACGTGTGTGGCCGTTTTTGATTACCCCGCCACGTGGGCAGCCACACTCCGACTTTGGAGGATATTATTATTATTATTATTATTATTATTATTACTATTATTATGAGAGGAATGCTGTGAGACCTTCAATAAGGGGTATTGACTTTACTGACAAAACAAAAGGGGAGGAAGGTCGTTGCAGAAAAAGGGGTAGGGGTGAGGGTGAGCGTGGGGGGTAATTAAGGATAACGTATTGCTGACCATAACAGGTCAGACTAATACAGAGGGGAGGGGGGGAAGGTGGCAGGGTGTGTGTGAGGTCAGCAGAACATATGGAAGGGGCGAATGAAAAAGGCGCAGGGGGTGGAGGTGGGGGTGCTTAAGGGTTGAGAACAAAAAATCCATAGACCATGTAGTCTTTGCCCATGTGATTTATGTTGGAGTGGAGTTAGGGGTAGGGTGTAGCTATGTTCAAAAGCAATGGCTTCATGTGTGTGTGTATGTATGCTTGCGCTAAATGGCCGAATTAACAGTGTGGTGCTGGCTAATTTAGCCAGCCGTGACCTCTCGAGTTAAGCCTGATTTGTTTTCATTGGTCGGTCGGTCTGTCTGTCTGTATATGTCTATATGTCTGTCTGTCATTCTGTCTGTGTATGTCTATATGTCTGTCTGTATGTCATTATGTCTGTCTGTCTGTGTATGTCTATATGTCTGTCTGTCATTCTGTCTGTCTGTCATTCTGTCTGTCTGTATATGTTTATATGTCTGTCATTCTGTCTGTCAAAATCGTGTTTTTTTGTCGATTTGTCTGCGTGTCCTAGGCACTGTGTGCCTGTATATCTGTCTCCATCTAATGCATTGACCACCGTCTGTCTGTCTGTCTGTCTGTCTGACAGTCTCTGTCTCTGTCAAGTATGTGGGATCTTTATTTATTAGTAATTGACCTTACGTCATTTTCTTTTGACGTTAAAAAGAAAACAGAGAAGGAGGAGAGGTGACGTCACGGAGAGGAGGCCAGGGAGCCAGAAAATTGTGATCAACGTTCTTTGGCTGGAAAAGACATGAAGTTTCAAGACTAATTTATTTATTGATCTGGCCAGTATTTTGTTTTCATGCAATTGTCTATAAACTGTAAATGATGCTGAGTGGATGTAAAATACTCGTCGTAATAATTCGTATTGTGTTGGCATAAAATTGTTTTATTTTACTTGTTTATTTATTAATTAAAATTGAGTTTATTTCGGTTGTCTGTTTTAAAAACGTGCGCGTGAGATATTAGTTTAATTAAGCCCGGACAAAAAGTGTTAGTCCTTCTCTCTGACGAACACAGCAACCTATCAATCACGTGGAAAGGTCCATTTCAAGTTCTAGAGAAACTGAATGAAGTTGACTACAAAATTGACATGCAGGGTGTAAAGAAAGTGTTTCACATCAACATGTTGAAACAATACATTGAGCGTGAGAATGCCTGTATTTCTGTCAATATGGATGTTGTTGTTGACAGTGATAATTGTGACATGTCAGAACCTCGTCCTATGAAATGGAATGACATTATTGCTGATGAGTATGTGTCTCAGATCACTGTGAAAACCCCTAAACATGATCAGATAAGTGTGCCCACTGTTAAGCATGCAATGGTGGGAGTTATCAAAGAAGCTGAAGGTGATGACTCAAACATTCCCACTAGACCTTCCATCACGGGAGAAACATGCAAAGATGTAAACATTGACCCCTCCCTTGACCCGCAAAGAGTTGAAGGTCTAAGAAGAAGGCTAAGTCAATTCTCTGATGTTTTGACTGACAAACCAGGCTCTGCAAAGGGAGTCGAAACACACAAAGTCAAATTGACTAGTGACAAGCCAGTAAGGCTAAAGCCATACCCATTGCCCTTCTCCACAAAAGATATAATTGAAAAAGAAGTCAATCTGATGAAAGAGATGGGTGTGATTGAACAGTCAAGCTCCGCATATTGTTCCCCTGTCGTTCTGGTATGAAAACCAGATGGGTCAGTGCGTTTTTGTATTGACTACAGAGCCCTAAACAAGATCACAGAATTTGATTGTGAACCCATACCAGATATGGAAGAAATATTTTGTCAGCTCTCATCAGCCAAATACTTTGCCAAAATTGATCTGACCAAAGGGTACTGGCAGATACCTGTTGATGAAAAAGACAAACACAAAACCGCATTCCAAACACCTTTGGGTCTTTTTCAGTGGACACGTATGCCCTTTGGCTTACAAAATGCCCCTGCCGCTTTTGCACGTATGATGAGAAAGTTATGTCTGCATGAAAACGGTGCTGTCAATTTTTTTGATGACATTTTGATTGCATGTGATAACTGGCCAGATCTTGTTCAGAACATTGTACACATCTTGTCGAAACTCAGAAACCTTGGCTTGACAGCCAGACCTTCAAAGATGTTCCTTGGATTCAAAGAACTTGAGTTCTTAGGACACACGATCAGCACAGGACTGCTCAAACCAGAGGAAAAGAAAATCAACAAGATTCTGAACGTCAAAGTACCTAAGACTAAAAAGCAAGTCAGATCCCTTTTTGGGACTGTTAGGATACTACAGGAGATATGTGTCACACTTTGCTGCGTTAACGTCACCCCTCAGTGACCTCACCAAAGAAAATGGTCGACGAGCCATCGTATGGACTCCTGAATGTCAGGAGGCATTGAGTGCAATCCAGGGCATCTTGACATCACGCCCGATTCTCGTGCTGCCTGATTTGCAGAAAAACTTTGTGTTACGAACTGACGCCAGTTCAACAGGCTTGGGCGCTGTCCTTCTGCAAGAAAAGGACGGTCTTCTCCACCCAGTGCACTTCGCCAGCAAAAAGTTGAATGCTGCTCAGAAGGGTTACTCAACCATAGAGAAAGAGTGCCTTGCGATTGTGTGGGGAATGGAAAAGTTCTCCCGGTTCGTGATTGGCAAACCCTTTGTTCTTCAAACAGACCATAGGCCATTAACATTCCTGGAAAACTCAAGGACAAAAAACAACCGACTCCTTCGATGGTCCCTGATGATTCAGGAATTCTCTTTCAATGTACAACCCATCGCGGGTGTGACAAACACCATCGCAGATATGCTCTCGAGAGATGACTGAGAACATTCTGTTGTGCTGAAGTTCGTGAATGCCAGGCAAAGAACTATGAGTTCCTTGAATTTTGAAAAGTCAATTGTGTGACCACCAGCATAGACAGAAATCTAAAATAAAATGAAAAAGCAAATGGTAACCTGTGCTGCTTTCTTTGATTATCAGTTTTCCCAAAGTAGACTGTTTTCAGCTAGAAAAACAAACAAACCAAAAAACAAACTGCTGAAAACACTCATCACAAATTTCCCTATGGACTGAACAAAAAGATGATGCTTTTATTGTGTGAATAGTTTAGATTATTTAATTCAGGAGTTGACCATTTCCTGGATCCAATATGAAGAAAATAACATTGTGTTAAAATATTTGTTGTATGTTATATGCTTTGTTAATATACTGTGAAATCCATTGTCCTCAAACTTACTTTTATGTGAAATGATTCAATGGATTTTCAAATTTAATATTTGAAATTTCTGTTATCATATACTTTTCATTTGCTATATAATTGGAAAAACAACAACAAAAAAAAACCAAAAAAAAACTTTCGCAATTTTTTTTTCCTGGGGAAGGGAGTTGTCAAGTATGTGGGATCTTTATTTATTAGTAATTGACCTTACGTCATTTTCTTTTGACGTAAAAAAGAAAAAGAGAAGGAGGAGAGGTGACGTCACGGAGCGGAGGCCAGGGAGCCAGAAAATTGTGATCAACGTTCTTTGGCTGGAAAAGACATGAAGTTTCAAGACTAATTTATTTATTGATCTGGCCAGTATTTTGTTTTCATGCAATTGTCTATAAACTGTAAATGATGCTGAGTGGATGTAAAATACTCGTTGTAATAATTCGTATTGTGATGGCATAAAATTGTTTTATTTTACTTGTTTATTTATTAATTAAAATTGAGTTGGGAGTTTATTTCGGTTGTCTGTTTTAAAAACGTGCCCGTGATATTAATTAAGCTTCATGACAGTCTCTATGGCTATCTCTGTCTGACTGTCTCTCGTTTAAAACACGCATGTGTGCACTGGCCATCAAACTGACTCAGAAAGGTAGAAATAATTTCAAGACTACTTTATTATTTCATACCGGAGTAATTACACTGTGGCACGGCATAAACACTTAAGAACATAGTAATTAAATAGACCAGCCACTTTCTTTGGTAAAAGTGTTGAAGGAAAACGGAAAAGAATGAAAGAGAAACAGATATACAGACATATTAACAAAGCCAAAATTACACCACCCTCGACGGAGGTACATTCTAAAACTTATTTCCTCCACACTGTGAACAAATATAGCCTATTATATATATGACACGTGTTTCATCATAAAATTCATCATTAGAAATTCACCTCAAATCGCCTTATATCAAAACAGGCATCGCGCTCTTGAAAACGCTTCTGGCTACAGTGTGTCATACGTTTATTATTCATAATGTGTACACATGCATTTTGCTAAGGGGGAAGGTACACTGTACAGATGTGGGACAAAGCAAATAAGGAATGCATGCAATACAGGGTCGAGTTTCTCTAGATAACGGTCGCCGCGCGAATAACGCTTACGCCAAAAGGGGCCTAAGAAACACCCTAAACGTTTGCTAAGGTCAGATAACTCTTTAAGCTTACTCTTCATTTTTGGGAGAGAGAGAAAAGGGTTGCTATCATAAGGGAGATAAATCATACCTCTCTGTCAGTTTGTACAAAGTTTTCGATTTCACCAACATCTATTTGTGTGCAGAAAATTTAATTTGCCCTATCTATATATATGCCATCTAACATGATGAAAAATTAAGAAAGAGCACTCAAAAACACTTGCGTTTGTTTAATTTGCTAAAATCATCCCGTATTGTTTTCACGATACACTAAAGAATATTTGCTGTGGCAAGCTTGTTGTTTTGGTCTTCCATTTTTAAAGCTCAAGTCTCTTCACCCGAGATGTATAAAAAAAAGTCGGAAGTATTGATATTTTCCATGATCCTTCAAAGAGTTTGTCGCTTGTTACCTCGATAGCAGCCACAAAACGTTTTTGACAAACGTCGGCAAAAGAGGTGTTTCTTAGTACCATTTTTTGCCGATTTGCGCTCACGCTACGTAACGTTAGCTCTTGTGAAACGGCCTCAAGGCAGCACTGGATATGCCATAAAACACGTGGTCAGTCGCTAAAAATTCAATAACCCTCTGAATGCCAGAAGATAAAACAAAAATCTACCTCACACTCGCCAAGCACTGATAAACACCTGCGCAGAAGCTCTCTGAAAGGTGGATGGAGAAATAAATGGTACCACTCACGGCTAGTCTAAGACGGGGTGCCAGAAAAACCCTCCCTCACTTTCCCTGTCTCTATTATTATCTCTCTTTATGTCCGTCTGTCTGCTTCAGTGTCTCTCTCTCTCTCTCTCTCTCTCTCTCTCTCTCTCTCTCTCTCTCTCTCTCTCTCTCTCTCTCTCTCTCTCTCTCTCTCTCTCTCTCTCTCTCTCTTCAGTTTTGTTGTGTGTGTGTGTGTGTGTGTGTGTGTGTGTGTGTGTGTGTGTGTGTGTGTGTGTGTGTGTGTGTGTGCTCCTTTTCCTTACGTACGAAGCCATCATGTTTTTTCCTGAAACAATTCTGGCTCAAGGCCTACCTGTCTTCCTGTCTGTCTGTCTGCCCTCCCTCCCCCCCCCTCTCTCTCTCTCTCTCTCTCTCTCTCTCTCTCTCTCTCTCTCTCTCTCTCTCTCTCTCTCTCTCTCTCTCACCAGCACCTCAAATGAAGAGCCCCACCCCCCACCCAAGAGAGAAAAATATCTCTTCGGTTCTGATAGAGAGATGGAGAGCAGAAAGTTCAAAACAAACAGAAGATAAAATGCAGCAACGTGACGAAGTTGGCTGCCTAAAGCTCGGTGTCCATCAGTGTAGTAGGTACTACACAACGTGTTTGACAATGGTTTGACAAATGGCACCACGCCTTGTTCCTTTTGACCTGCTGACAGGTTATGCACACAAGCAGGTCTGCTTCTTTTGGTCTCCCTTCCCCAAGACCCAAACAACATGGGCGACAGCCGACCAAATGCGTACACAACGCACGCCAGTCGGTGTGAATGACATGGCAGCAGGCGTGAGAAAAAACACAGACTGACACAAAACAGATGCTTTGTATTAGCCAGGACACGAGATGCACACCGACCCTAAGGAGACGAAGAAGAAGAAGAAGCGCCAAACTCATCAGGAGAAGATAACTCACTCGAAGTCAAACAAATCTTATTAGCAGTGGCTTCCCCTTTTGGCCATCCGGGCATTCTTGGCTGATTCCAACTTGATGGCGGGCCAAAGTCAGCAAACTAGGGACCGGACCAGTAGAAAGGTGCCATTACAGCAGACTGGTATTTAGATTTTAGCAGAGATGTCTAGGCCTAGATTTCTGCATCTCTGGGTTTTAGTTTGGCACATTCAGTTTGATTGCGTTTGATCTCTTCAACTCCCCCATCCTTTCCTTAAAGTTTCTTGGAATTCAGATTCAAATTAAAACTGTACCATGGAAATGTGTTTCTGTGTGTGAACGCATGCACAAAACATACAGCGACATAATAGTCAGCAGTGACTGCGGTTGCTATAGGGAAAAGAAGAAGAACAACAACCATCCATACACAGTGGGTAAACACAGACAGAGAGAGAAAGAGAGAGAGAACTTTGAAAACTTTAACTTTATTTTTCAAGGATAAAGATTTTAGGCAACGCCTAGTCTTCCAATCTGTCCTTGAGAGAGAGAGAGAGAGAGAGAGAGAGAGAGAGAGAGAGAGAGAGAGAGAGAGAGAGAGAGAGAGAGAGAGAGAGAGAGAGAGAGAGAGAGAGAGACAGACAGATGGACAGACTAAGACATACGAACACAGAATGACATCTTAGACCTATAGTCAAAAACAGGTTAAAAGTTATTTTTCAAAAACAACAAAAAACACAGCAACAAAACACAGCAACAACTACTAAAGCATCATAAAACAAATAAGCTGTATCATATCCGTACAAATGTTCTTTTTGTTCAGAATACGGGAAACAGATGAGAAAACACCAAAACAACTTCATAATAGAAACCTCCGAGGTGAGCCTATACTTTTGCTGAGTGAAACTGTTAAAACATTCGTTTAATCACAACTTCATAATTATTTTTAAAATGTACTTTCAAGTAGTGGCCTTTCTTTAAACTGAGTTTGGATTTTATTGCATTAAGTGGGCTTTTTGAATTACTGCACAACCAGTTAGGATAAGACAAGATAAGATCAGATAACGAATAATAAAATAATTAATTTAGTGAGAGGGCACGCATACACACACATACGTATGCACCTTAGTATATTAATCACATTTTTTTTAATGATATGAAATAAAAATTAAAAGCACAAACACATGCTTAAAAGAACAAAGCAAAGCTTATTACCAGAATATTATTGCTCATAATCTAATGAAAATCAAGAATCACAGCAGACTTCACCCTCAGGACTGATCTGAAGATGTGAGCATGGCTTGGGAACACAGAAAAAGAAGAAGAAGAAAAAGAAATCAAGAATAATTATGCTATCCATTTTTCTTAGCATTGAAAGGTTGCGAAGAGAAAAAGAAAGAGATTCAAATTAATAAAAAAGCAGGAAAGAAAATTATAAAAAATCAACACATTTTTCTTAGCATTGAAAGGTTGCGAAGAGAAAAAGAAAAAGATTCAAATAAAAAAAGCAGGAAAGAAAATTTAAAAAAAAATCAACAAACAGCTAGACAAACTAGACCGGACATTATACAAAAGAAAGAAAGAAAGACAGAAAAAAAGAAAGAAAGAAAGGCTTAAACAAACAAACTTGCAAGGAAGGAAACAAACAAAGTGTACTACACGAATCTACATACCTACAGCCACAGAAGAAATCTAAAGAAATCCTCACTGAAATCTATATACACTTGGAAAGAAAACATACAACAACAAAACCTGTCTTTCACTTGTTCGGCACTTGTAAAGTTCCTTTGCTCTTTTCACAGAGAACGTCCACAGAAATATTACAGCGACACACACACACACATACATACATACATAGACTACACCATAGCACACTAAAGAGCGGATCAGTCTCTTTGACCAAGCTATGCCACAATACGCTACACTATACGCTACACCCCAGCTGCACGCATGGCTTGTTGGAGCTTATTGCGGCTTTGTGCTCGACCAAAGATAGTCTTCTCTCTCCGTTCAGGCCTAGCCCACACCGCATACGATTCGATTCACTACGATTTAGAACTGCAGCGGCCCACGTCAGGGAACATCAAGACAAGGCACACAAGCAGGTTGTCATCTTCACCGATGCCCTTTCTGTATTGGGTGCACTTCAGGACCCCCGACGAAAAGACCTGAATGAGCTTGCCCTCACTCTGTCTGAACTGGCCACACAAGCGAAGGTAACACTTCAGTGGATTCCTGCCCACTGTGGAGTCTATGGAAACGAGATGGCTCAGACTTGCAAGGGAGGGTGGACAGCAATACCAGGAAGACAGGCAGGTCTCTCACAGTGAGGAGAAGACCATCATCAAGGCCCTGTATCGTAAGAAGTGGCAGCAGCAACACCCAAACTTCTGCAAGGATGACAGCTACTACAGTCTGGGCAGAGCTGACCAGGTCATCCTGTTCAGACTCCGTACAGGACACAACAGAATGCATGCCCACATGTATCAGAAAATGAAAGTTGGCCAGACGGACAGATGTCCATGTGGCACTGCCCCTATGACCAGCGAACACCTCCTCCAAGACTGCCCGGACCACGCCGCACTCAGGCAAGCCACGTGGCCAAACTCCACATCGCTGAGGCAGAAGCTGCATGGGGACCTCGGGGACCTCTGCGGGACGGCAGCATTCGTCAGGGCAACTGGTGTGGCCATCTAGCGTTCGACAAGAAGAAGACTACGATCCGATTTTGACACGTGTGAAGCATGATTGACGTGAAATTCTACCAAAGATAGCCTTCTCTCTCCGTTCATGCCTAGCCCACACCGCATACGATTCGATTCACTACGATCGGAGATTGACACGTGTGAAGCATGATTGACGTGAAATTCTACCAAACATATTCTTCTCTCTCCGTTCAGGCCTAGCTCACACTGCATACGATTCGATTCACTACGATCCGAGTTTGACATTTGTCAGGCATGATTGACGTGGAATTCTACTGTCTAAATAAATCTGATGAAATCCTACTAGTTATGTTCACTATATTATTTTGTAGTCTCCCCATCACGAATCTGATCAAATGTCTTCTTTTTGTATCGGACATTTTATTTGATTCGTGTATTGCGGTCTACATGAGTATAGTGAACGAAAAAAACAGTAGAATATTTTTGTAGACGGAAGTATCTCACGTGAATCAAGACTCACAGACATCGTCACAGTCGTGTGTGTCGTTTCTCTTCATTTATATTCATTTTCAATTAATATAATGTTTAATTATTGGTCACCATAGTGACTGTTTGCTGTAGGCTTTTTTTTTAACCCTTTCACCGCCACTGTTGCATTTATGCACCACAATGGTTTAACACCCATGTCACTAAAAGGCATCAAATCAGGGCCTGTTATCCAAAGACCCTATTTTCGTAATTGGGGAAGTAAGGATAGGCCTAATATTATACATGTCACAGACGGATTCCCAATATTGCAGATACTTTTGCTTCTCTTCCCGGTTAAGTTTAATGGACATTTTTGGCTGAAGATGGCTGGCGGCGAAAGGGTTAATGACTTCAATATGTTGGCCTTTTGTCTATCTTGTACAGGAGGGTAGCGAGTGCGTGATTGTTGTTTTTCCCCCGTTTGCATCTCTTATTATTTCTTATTATGCATGTGTATATTTATATGTATCTTATATGATCTGTAGCTTGTATGTCCTGGTATTCTATTGTTTATTTATAGAATAGTGAATTCGTATTACGTGCCTGTATTATCATGTGTGTTTTGTATATGCGTTGTAGCTATAAGGCGCTTTGAGCTGTTGTGAGGATACTGTATAAATGTTATTAATCATTATCATTATTATTAAATCGTATGCAGTGTGGGTGGGCCTTTGGGGACAAACATGATATTTGGTTCTACTGTCAAAAGCCGCCTTTTGCAAAACACGAGATAGAGGAGGAGAAAAGGAACAGAAACAAGATGGCAACAGCATGTGAACGTACTCCCAGTGACTGCAACACCCCCACACAAACATACACACACACAGACCTCACTATACGCATGAATAACGGTATATCTTGTCAAGGGAGCTAATTTTTGATAATCGGGTCATTGTGTTTTTTTGTGTTAAAAAATCCTTGTATCGGTATGGTAATACTGAGAAATTAAATATTTTACAAGAACATTTGTTAGGTGACTTCTATTCACTAGGCCTACTTTGGCTTAAATGCATTTATTAGCTTTCAAATAATCAGTAGTTTGTTTTTTAATATTCAAACAATTCTGACTGGGATGACGTTGATATGGCTCGTCGTTCTGTGAATCTGACATCGCTTCAACCATCGGCAAGGTCTAAAGAATCATTGCACAAAGTTCCATTAAGATCGGTTCATTGGTTTAGGCGCTATGGACTGGAAGACATTAATAATGGTCACACACGGACGCACATACACACACACACACACACACACAACAACAACAACAACATACGGCGCGGAATCTTGATAAAAATCAATCAAAGCGCACACACACTTTATA
>CM065693.1:6507133-6509633 GCA_017654935.2 Phymorhynchus buccinoides
TCCAGGTGAGAGCAGCCCGAAATTTAGAGAGATGGATTTCTGTGACCGGAAATTAGGCTAATGCCAATACCAACACACACACGGAAACACTGAAAACACGACTGCAAATAAACAAGGAAAGAACGAACATATCGCAACACAAAACAACCCTGACCCTTTTCGCTGATCAATAAGACAACCAGTCTCCCTCACCCCCCACCCCCCTTCATTTCCTCCTCCCCCACCTCCCTCCCCCTCCACTCACCTAACATTCCCGTTCTTGGCCACCGGCCCGTTCTTCTGAACCTCCGTGACCTCCGCGTGACCTTGAGCGTTGACCTTGACCTTGAGGCCTAGCCCCACGATGCCCTTGAGAACCTCGACCAGGAAGGGCGCCTCCTCGGTGCGAGTCCTCCCGTACTGCGCTGAAGAGGAAGAAGACGATGACGACGAGAAGGAAATTGTCCGGGGGGCAGGATTTAAGGAGGGGGTGCTGGTCAGATTTCGCCCCGACACCGATAAAGTTCCGATTTTCGCTAAAGGTCGGATTGTGGAGAGACCGGTTGTTGATGATGATGTTTGGGAGGAGGAAGAGGAGGAGGAAGAGGAGGAGGAAGAGGAGGAGAGAAATGAGGAGGTGATCTTGCCCGGTTCACGTGGTGATGTCCTCTGGGTGGGGACCGGTTTGTTTCTCCCCTCTTTCGGACTCCACAGGACGCTCTTTTCAGACGGGCTTTGAATTCTGGAGCGAATGGCTGGTTTAGGGGAAGGAGGAGAACGTTCTTGTTTCCCCTCTCTTTTTCTTTCTTCTTCTTCTTTCTCTCCGTGTTGCGCAAGTCGTGGGGCGTGGTCAACGTCGTCGTTCTTGATGGCTTTCTGTCTGTCTGCTAAGCTGGGTTTGGGCATCACAGAGGGTGGGGGAGGTTTGCGAGGGGTGGTGGTGGTGGTGGTGGTGGTGGTGGTGATGGCGGTTGTGGGTGCTGACAGTTCTGGCTTTGATTCTTCTGTGGGCAGGGACGAAGCTGCGGAAGGCTTCGTTGAAGAACCTAAGTTTTTCTCCGTACGTCTTCTCTCGCCTTCTCTGCCATTCGTTTGATTCTCATCGTCCATACTGTTGTCACCTTCATCGTCTGCCTCGGAAGACTGATGGACCGCATTCTGCACCAGTTGTTGGAAGGCCGAAGCTTTAGGTGGAGCTTCCTCAGACACTTTAGTCTCTCCGCTCAGCCATCTTGTCACCGCTTCCATGGCGTTCTTGGACAGAACCGTGGCCGTTATGGCTTCCTCTTGCACGTCAGGTCTCGAATCTTCCTTGATGTCGGGAGCTTTTGTCTGCTTCTTCGCTTTCGCGGGCATCACCGATAACAAGTTTGCCAGGTCTTCTTTCGCAGCGTGATCCAACCGACGAGTGGAAATCGGTTTGGATTGTGGTGTAGTATTAGAAGAAGGAGCAAAGCGTTTGTTCCCCATGAAATCTTTGTGCACGGTCATAGGAGTGATTTCCTCTTCCACTTCTCCTCCTTCACTTCCGGACCTCAGATTTCTTGTGACTCCTATGGTTGTGAAGAATTCGCTGTTTTCTGGTAGCGTCTCGGTCCTCCCTGCTCGCACGTCCAGGACCGTACCCACAATTTTCTGAAAACCTTTCGCAGGAGTTGAGACGGTTGTCGAAGGTCTGGGCCGCTCTGATGACGAAGCCCATCTGGTCAGGACCTCTCCGGCCAGGTCAGCTTCTTTGCGGGTCAGTTTGACCGGAACGATTTCCTCCTCTGTTACGTGGGTGCCGTTTTCATAGAGGCTGTGCTGCTGCTGCTGTGTCGCAGACTTTCCCTTGCGAGGCGGAATCTTGTCCTTCATCCGAGTCATGACCGCCTGCAGGCTGAGCTTAGCAGCCTGGTCCAGCTTTCTGGGTGGGGTCAACTGTGACTTGGCAGCGTCTCCTCTGGGTGAGGGTGCTGCGGGTGCCGCTAGCTTGTTACCCTGGTGGTCGCGATGAACCTTCATAGGGGTTATCTCCTCTTCTTCCTCTTTCTCTCCTTCTCCCCTCGCTGAAGAGCCGAGCAGTTTCGTGATGACGCCTACAGAAGTGGGGAGGAAAGCCCCCGCAGGGAGAATAGAACCGTGGCTCATTTCTTGATGTTCAGCGTAATTCTGCTCATTTGCTTCTTCAATGGTACCTTCCTTTTCTCCATACTCAGCAGACTCACCAAAGCAGGGTTTCTGCTGGGATGACATCACAGCAGCTGAAGATACCGTGCCTGTGAAGCGTTCGTCAACAGCATCCAACATCTCGCCATCACAATTGAAAGTTCCAACATCATGTTCCACCGGAACAAAATCCCTGTCGCTTTCTGCAACATCTTCCCGAGGAACTGAAGGAGGGGGGACGGAAGGGGGAAGGAGAGGAGGGGGCTGGGACATGGGGAGTTGTGGGGGATGAGGAGAGTCAGGCTGCTCCTCCTCCTCGATGTCCATCAACAATGGAGGGGCAGTGTGTGATACTCTGGCCTGTTCAGGCTCC